>CAUJRU010003694.1:0-35770 GCA_963277665.1 Viscum album
ATCAATCTTTAAAACCATTTAAAACAGTGTTTTAATAAAAGAGTCATTTTCCATTTAGAACACATAAATTATAAGACAAATGAAAGTAGACCATTTTGAAAAATTTTATATGAATTTAGTACAGACATAATATGGATATGTAACTTCAAAGGGGCTGTATATACACTTTAAAATTAAATAAAGAGAATATCATCAAGAAGTGTCAAAAGGAAGAGAAATTGAGACGTAATCTGATTCAAAGATCTTGTAATTATTTCAAGGATAAATCAATGACATAATTACGTGTGATAAGTATATAAACACCAAATATAAGTGGATATCAAGTGAAACAAAATTATAGTTCATTTACAAAGACTCTTGTAAAAAAAACCAATGACATAGATATTTAAATTAGTGAAATGAGATTGAGTTATGATTTCTGATACAAGTTCGTATAAATGACGTAAGAATTTATCAATGATGTGATTATGTGTAGTAATATTATATCCAAAAAAAGGTTTGTGTAAATTATAACATAGAGATTCCACAAATAATAATTTCATAATAAAATAAATAATTAGAGGTTTAACCCAATGAATGGAAAGTGAGTTAAGAAGTTCCCTTACAGAAATTCGACAGCCTAACGGCATGACTTTAAAATTCATAAAATGAGATGATGAGAGATAAAAAGGGGTATCTCATCACTTTTACAAAAAATTCACATCAATAAAAATATATAACAACATATCCCATAATAATAAGATTAAAAGACCAAACCAAAATAAGTCTTTTAAAATGAGGAGGGCGAATGGTTCCCTTACTGATTTGGGAAACATTCCAAACGTACGCCACGTGAAAGAAGGGTCATAAAATGAAGATGTAAATACCCATAAATGAGATTATGTTATAAAAATATTAAAATAATGGGCTTTAAATACACCACACAAAAGGAAACAGTGGCCAATGTATCATGAATCTCACGGGAATAAAAATTGAGATGAAAATCCCCTTGTGAAAATTCGGTAGCCTAACATTGCGACATAAAACTTCCAAAAATGGATTGATGATATCAAATTGGGTATCGAATCATATTAACATAAAATTTAAATAAATAGGAATATATAAGAACATCCCAAAACATTTTAAAGAGGAGCATAAATTAAGTGACATAAAAGAGAGTACTTTAACCAAAAGATAGAGGTTTGATCCCTTACCTCAAGTCTGAATTGTCTTGTTCGTTTATTTATATACCTGAATAATAATATTTTTTCAATATATATTTTCATAGAGACATCATTTAAAGATTATTATTAAGTTCATATCACATATTATAATGTTATAATAATTGGTTAATAATGTGATTTCATAACAGACATTTATGTCGATGTTTGGTACATGAGTCAAAAATGAACTTGTTTGAAAATGATTGTCCATGTAGTTATAAGTACATCATCTGAAGAATAGTATTAATGATTTAAATATAATATATATCCAGTAAATATTCATTTTATACTATTCCATAACATTTGGAGATAAAAAGAAATGAAATGCAACATTTATGGAGATGGTAGGCCGTACGTACACATGAACGCTACTTTCATTTCTTTGTCATATTAATGGAGTTAAAAATAATTGAGAGAGATATATATTATAATTCCAATATAATATATATGTTATATAGGTCACTTATTTTCATAAATTTAATTCTTTATTTATTCCATTTATTTGATGAATGAGTACCATCACTCAAGGTGGCAGTAGTCCACACTTCCTCATATGAAATTATTGCATTTTCACAACATGAAAAGATTAAAGGTATGTCTTAAATATAAAATAATGAAGAATATAGAAAACATAAATATAATAAATATCATATAAAAATAGTTCCATAATAATTTCAACCATAATAGTTGGTAGGAGAAGATAGAACAGTCATCGTTTTGTGAGGTAGTAATTCGCCATCCTCAGAAACAATATGTTCATTAACCATTAGACGGAGGTGTGTGTAAGTGTAGCCCGATTAATTCTGATAAAAGCATCCTATTATATTGAAGGAACTGGTTCTATTACAAAATAAAGGAAAAAAATAGTTTTGGGAGTTGGAGAAGAAAAATATAACAATAGAACATAAGATAATACATTACCTTTAAATCGGGTAACTCCCTTTGGTTTTAACCAAAATGTTTTCTTGAAATTTTTTTTGCCTATGGTGAGGCTTCAATGATGAAGATATGGATGTGTTGAGATGAAATGTTCAGTGTTTGGGCGAGCCAATGGCCGGAGAGTTGAGGGTAAGGTGGTAGAGGTGGGGGGATTTTATAAGAGATGAGGAGGGGCACTCATGGAAAGTTATAAAATATTACTTTATTATAAAATGATTTTTGGATATTAAAGGTCCTAAAAATATATATTTCTAGTATAAGGTGATAAGGTTTCGAAATAAGCTCATCTAATAGGTTTGTTACAAGTGAACGACTAAGATGTTACCATATCTTCTAATTTTATTTAAATCATTCATTTATGAGGCAATCACTGCATCATCACATTGTCATAAATAAATTAATTTATTTAATTTCTAAAAATTATAAAATAAATATCATGATGTAGGAAATATTTTTATATTTATAATTAATATTTATAGTAACAAATATTACTTATATAACCCCATGTATAAATTGTTTTAGTAAAACAACACATGTTTGTGACATTTTAATTTTAACTTTAAATAAATAGTTATTATTGTCATTTTCCTACCAAAGAGGCTCCATGGTGTCCCCAAGTTGGCCCATGGATTGTCATGGTCGTACATGACTCATAAAATAATGGTAGGAAATCTTTCAAGGTCATTTCTTATTATTATTAAATTATCTTTACCTAAAATTACACTAATTACCTTTAATCGTGATTAATAAAACATAAAAGTTACTATTCAACAAAAAATTATTTTTATCACATTTAACCACAATGTTAAATCCTAATGAAAGCCTTGTATATTGTATTTTTGAAATTAAATTCACAGATTTGGTAAAGATTTATTTAAATGAAAAATTAGTTTTTTTAACTACCAATTAGTGGTTTCACTATTCATCAAAAATTGATGTTTTTGGAAAAAATACCAAAAATTAACCCTAATCTATATATGATATTACGAATTCAAAAATGATTTCTATTTTAAAAAATTCAAAACATATAAGTTGCAATATTTAATTTAATAAATAATTCCCGTTTTCAAAACAAATAGCATGTTTTTACGAAACAATATCTATTAAAAGACTGACACTAGTTGAAGTCCAATTTCAAAGTGAAATTAATTCCAATGACCACTATTGGATTAAATGGTAAAAATATATTCTAATTTCACTTTAAAACCAATTCAATATACAATATAATCATATAAATAAATTAGATTAAAAAGGTGTTTTGAATTAAAATACATCATTTTACACTATTCATAAAAAAATGAACTTTATCGGAAAAATACCAAAAATTTATACAAAGTAAATTTTGATGTCCCGATTCTAACGAAGAATTATATTTGGTCATATAGAATTTTTAAGAGTGACCAAAACTATATTAAATAGGGTTCACCATAAAAAGGCGATAAATCGACCTTTTAGTGAATTTTAGAGTATTTATGCTTAAAATTGAATTCTATTCTTATTTTAAGGCTTTATCATTTATTGGGTAAATGTAAAAACATTTAACAATCATATATAATCATATTTTATTAATTTTTATTCATTCCCACCTGTAAAATGGCTAGGCATTAACTACTATTTAAAATAATATTATTTTATTATTAGAGTGCAACGTAAGATTTCAAAGAAACTCGTTGTTGCGTATTGGGTACGCCATAGAGCATAGCGTTCCCTTTAAAGTAATATTAATATTTTATTCACAAATATTAATAAATATGAAAAAGTAGTATTCTTTATTTAATTTGGATATTACATCCTTCCCCCTTTTTGGTAATTGCATCCTCGGAATTTTAAAATTGGGCTTGTAAACATCATTGAAAGCCCCACATCGGAAAAGGAGTAAATTAAACTGTCAATTTAAAAGAAAGAAAGGGAAGTACAAAGGTCACCCGAGTTATCCCATACTAGGATTCCATGTAGGAAAACCTGGACATTGAAGAGAAAACAAAGGGTTGTGTTTTGATGGAGAGTGATAGAAAACATTATTAGGAGAAAGTTAACCACAAGAAAATCACAAACTTGTGATGGGTTAAACGGTATATGATTCCCCAGTAGGAAAATATAACAGACAACATTTTTATTTTATGTTACTTTTCAATGAGGAATTTATTTATGAGCATAAATAAATCATAAGGGAACATACTTACTTGTCGTGTAGACTTTCATCTCTTACTATATTTCTAACACAAACTCATACATTCTCCAAATGATGAGTATTTAGGATGACTTGTTCACATTAAGAGTAATATAATCAACTTGTTGAGAATCACCTAATCCAAAAAAGAAAACTATATATTTCCCATTTCTTTAAACATTAACAAAAACCAAACCCAAGTAATCCAAAATAATACTGAAACCCAAATCATCTATCAATTAAATTCTTCAAAGTAATCCAAACTAAGACTGAAACCCAAATCCCTGAAAAATTTAATCACATAGTCTTCCAAGGTAAAAATTAACATATATCTGCAAGTAACATCAGTTACTCTTAAAGTCTCATTCTGAAAAGTAATTAACCAAATCACATATTCTCCATGATAGGTTAATAATTTTCAAATATAACCCAAAATAATCTTACTCTTTATTCATAAAATCAGATAACTGAAAATAATTAGTCAAACTAACCAGGGAATTCACGTAGTCCTGTGGTAGGCGATAAATACCATTCGCACTTTGGTTGGGGGTTTAATTCCTGCAGCTTTGTCCGATGTGATTGGTTGTCACACGGTCTATGTGTTGTCCTTTTTACAAACCAATATAATTCTTAAAACAATTCCCAAAATGAGATAAAATATTAAAAAATAACCATAACATATATTAACCTCAATTTTATCTCATTCCATTCATATTCCATCATATTATAGAGTAACCCATAATTACCTAAAAAGTAAGGATCATATAAACCATAATTGTTACCTTTATAATTATTACCTGAACATCCACATTGAGTTGGTTATCTCATACATGATTCATTAGAGAACTCACCAAGGTTCATGTGGTAGATCGTGACTCTTGATAGTTGGTTTAGAATAACCACAAGATTTCTCATTGAATCCCCCATTTCATCCAATCTCTTAATTAGAGAACCACCACAGTTTCCTTCAAACCCATTGTCACTTTGGTGCCTATTAGATCCATCCATTAACTAAAACCAAAAAGGTCGGGGTGAGTATATAAAAAAAATCATCATGTACAAAAGTGGAAGATAAACAATAAGATATAAATATCCATGTTATCTCAAACTCATTCCAACATTCAAAAATAACAATGACTCTATCTAATATAATAACCATTGTGGTTATACACAACATGTCACTTATGCTTAAACAAAACTCTAACCTCTAAAGTTATCTAAACTGACCTTTGATACCAACTATATGGACCTGACCTTAAAACATTACTTAATCCTAAATTAAATTGAATAATTCACATTGAGGATCTTTTCAGGTTTTGTGTTTTATAGAATTAGGACATAACTATTACATCTTAATGATTACATAGTAGACACATCTACTCAGTTACCATTTTTTCCACAGAATAAAAACTATTGAACAAAAGAGTCACCTCCAGTTCTTGTTTTAGATAGTATGACATTTCCTTGATCCCATCCTTGACCCTATTACACTTTATGTCTTTTGAAAAACATATCAAAAAAACATGGGATGAGAAAAAAAAAGCTCAGTAAGGGTTATAACAATATGGAAAGAAAACATTCGTCCATATATACATAAGAATCTATGAAATCATACATCGCTCATAAAACATAAGAAATTTAACATACCTCATGAAATCATAAGATTTATGCACAACTCAATAGAAATAATAAGAAATAAAGGTAACATGAGGCATTCATAACATTCTTACGTACGGAGTAACCCTCATGGTTACATTTGGAGTACCCATCACAATATATTCCCTAAATCTCTTCGGAAAAACCTTAGAGTTTAACCCCTTCGCTTTACCCAAAGCATTTGAGGGCTATCTCGAGCTCACCCACCCGTAGTTTATCACAGAACCACCCGATTTCATAAATATTTACCAAGAACCATAACATAATAATAAAATTTAATACATGTATAAAAGAGACATAAAATTTCCACATTTCAATCACATGTTATCACATCATGATATAATTATAAATAAAAAAATCTAATAAAATCATTAAAACTATATGAGAAAATATCCCTTTATACTTTGAAAATATTAAAAGAAGATATTTAAAAGATATTTTAGAATCAATGTGTCCCATACCACATCAAAACGTTTTAAAGGGATTTAAAACATTCAGGTCCATATAAATAAATACTTAAAACCATTTTTAAAAAATATACATGGAAGATAACTTTTTAAATGAATAAATTGGTAAAACCATTTAAAAGAATGTTTTAATAAAAGAGTCCTTTTTACATTTTGAACACTTAAATTATAAGACACATGCAATTAGACCATTTCCAAAACATTTAAATGAATTTAGTATAGACATAATATGGATATGAAATGTCAAAGGGGCTGTATATATAATTTAAAAAGAATAAAAGTGCATATAATCAAGATGTCTCTCAAGGAAGAGAAATTGAGACGTAATCCTATTCAATGATCATGTCATTAGTGCAAGGATAAATCAATGACATAATTATCTGTGATAATTATAAATAAACCAAATATAAGTGAATATAAAGTGTAAAACAATCAGAGGTAATTCACACATACTCTTGGGAAAACAAAACCAATGACATAGATATTTAACTCAATGAAATGTGATTGAGTTATGATGTCCCATACAAGTTCGTATAAATGACGTAAGAATTTATCAATGAGATGATTATGTGTAGAAATAGTATATCCACACAAAGGTTTGTGGAAATTACAACATAGAGATTCGATATGTAATCTTTGTATAATAAAATCAATAAGTAGAGGTTTAACCCAATGAATTAAAAGTGGGTTATGAAGTTCCCTTACAGAAATTCGACAGCCTAACAGGGTCACTTTAGAATTCATGAAATGAGATGATGAGAGATAAAAAGGGGTATCTCATATATTGTACATTAAATTTACAGAAATAAGGATATATAATAACATATCTCTTCATAATAAGATTAAAATACCAAACAAAATGAAGACTTTTAAAATGAGGTGGGTGAAATATTCCCTTACCGATTTGGAAAACTTTCTAAACGTACACACCAAGAAAGAAGGGTCATAAAATGAAGATTTAAATACCCATATATGAGATTATATTATACAAATAGTAAAATAATGGGCAGTACATACACCCCAAAAAAGGAAATAGTGGCCAATGTAGAATGAATCTCACAGGAATAAAAAGTGAGATGAAAATTCCCTTATGAAAATTCGGCAGCCTAACAACGCCACAAAAAACGTCCAAAAATGGATTGATGAGATAAAATAGGGTATCTTATTATATTAAAATAAAATTTTCTGAAATATGAATATATGAGAACATCCCCCAACATAATAAAGAGAGGCTTAAAATAAGTGACACAAAAGAGAGTACTTTAAACGAAAGAGAGAGGTTATATCCCTTACCTCAAGTCCGACTTGTCTTGTTTGTTTCATTATATTCATGAATAATAAACTTTGGTAAATTTATAATTTCTTAAATAACTCCTTTAAATATTATTATTCAATTAATATCACATATTATAATGTTATAAAAATTGTTTAATAATGTGAGTTCATAACAGACGTTTTTGTCGATGTTTAGTACATGAGTCAAAAAATGAACTTCTTTGAAAATGATTGTCCATGTAGTTATAATTAAATCATATTCAGAATATTATTAATGATTTAAATATCATATATATCCATTAAATATTAATTTTATACTATTCCATAACATTATGAGATAAAAGGAAATTAAATGCACTGTTCATGGAGACGGTAGGCCGTACGTACGCATGAACGGTACTTTCATTTCTTTTTCATATTAATGGAATTAAAAATAATTGAGCGATATATATATTATAATTCCAGTATAATATGTAGTTTATATAGGTCACATAAGTTCATTAATTTAATTCTTTATACATTCCATGTATTTCATGAATGAGTCACATTACTTGAAGGGGCAGTAGTCCACACTTTCTCATAAGAAATTATCAAATTTCTACAACATGAAAAGAATAAAGTTATGTTTTAAATATAAAATAAATAATAATATAGAAAAAATAAATATAATATATATCATATAAAAACAGTTCCATCATAATGGCCACCATGAGAGGTGGTAGGAGAAGATAGAACAATCATCGTTTCGTGAGGTAGTAATTTGTCATCCACGAAAACATTATGTTCATTAACCATTAGACAGAGGTGTGTTTAAGTGTAGCTAGAATAATTATTATAACCACATCCTATTATATTTAATATACTGTTTTTGTTACCTAATATAGAAATAAATAGAGTTTTTGGGGTTGGAGAATCAAAATAAAACAAAAGAACATAAGAGAAGCCATTAACTTTAAATCGGGTAACTCCCTTTCGATTGAAAAAAGGGTTTCTTGAAGAGATTTCTGCTTGAGGTGAGGCTTCAATGATGAAGAGAGGGATGTGGAGAGATAAAATGGGAAGGGTTTGGCTGATCCAAATGCATGAGAGGTGTGGGTAAGGAGGTATATGTGGGGGCCTTTTATAAGAAAAGAGGACGGACACTCTTGGATTGTTATAAAATATTACTTTATTATAAAATGGTTTTCGGATTTTAAAGATCCCAAAATGATATATTTCTAGGATAAGGTGATAAGGTTTCGAAATACACCCATCCATAATGTTTTTGACAAGTTTAAGACTTATATTTTACCATATCTTCTCATTTTATTTAAATCGTTCATTTATGAGGTAATCACTACATCACCAAGTTGTCATAAATAAGTTAATTTATTTAATGTCTAAAAATTATAAAAAAATATCATGATTTAGGAAATTTTTTTATTTTTATAATGAATATTTATACTAAAAAATATTACTTTTATAACCCCATGTTAAAATTGTTTTAGTAAAACAATACATGTTTGTGACATTTTAATTTTAACTTAAAATAAATTGTTATTAATGTCAGTTTCCTACCAAAGAGGCTCCATGTGGTCCCCATCCTGACCCATGGATTGTCTTACTCATCCATGACTCATCGAAAAAGGTTTGAACATGTGTAAAGGTCATATAATATTATTATAACATTATCTTTACCTTAAATAACACTAATTACCTTTAATCGTGATTAATAAAACATAAAAGTTAACTATTCACTAGAAAATTATTTTAATCCCATTGAACCACATTTTACATCCTAATGAAAACCATGTAGGTTGGATATTTGAAATTAGAATCACATAAGTGGTAAAATTTCATTTAAATGATAAATCAGTTTTTTTACTACCACTTAGTTGTTTCACTATTCATCAATAATTGATGTTTTTTAAAAAAATACCAAAAATTTACCATATTCTATATTTGATATTCCGAATTCAAAAATTATGTCTATTTTAAAAAATTCAAAACATATAATTTTCATTAATTAATTTAATATTTAATTCCAGTTTTCAAAAAAATTAGCGTGTTTTTAAGAAACAATATCTATTAAAAGATTGACATTAGTTCAAGTCTAATTTCAAAGTGAAATTAATTCTAATGACCAAAATTGGATTAAATGGTAAAAGTATATTCTAATTTCACTTTAAAACCAATTCAAAATTGGAAATTCTCATATAAATAAATTATATTAAAAATAGGTTTTGAATTAAAAAACAGCATTTCACACTATTCATTAAAAATGAACTTTATCGGAAAAATACCAAAAATTTATAGAAAGTAAATTTTGATGACCCGATTATAATGAAGAATATTATTTGGCCCAATATAATTTATAAGAGTGACCAATACTATATTACATAGGGTTCACCATCGAAAGGCGATAAATCGACCTTTTAGTTAATTTTAGAGTATTTAGGCTTAAAATGAATTCTTTTCTAATTTTATGCCATTATCTTTTATTGGATAATTGTAGAAACAGTTAAAAAACATATATAATCATATTTTAGTTATTTCTATTCATTCACGCCAATACAATAGCTAGGTTTTAACTTCTATTTAAAATAATATTATTTTATTATTAGAGTGCAACGTAATATTTCAAAGAAACTTGTTGTTTCGTATTGGGTACGCCATCGAGCATAGCATTCCCGTTAAAGTAATATTAATATTTTATTCACAGTTATTAATAAATATGAAAAGGTAATATTCTTTATTTACTGGGGATGTTATAATTTTACTATCCCAACCAGTGTATTGTGTAACATTATTAGGGATATCTATTGATGAGAATGTCTCAATCTTTTCCTTGATGTTTCTACATGCTCGGTTAAAAAGTATGTTCATTTCATTTGTAATGGTATCAAACCTGGTAGATAAATCCCACATCGAACCTTAAAATTATATTAAATTCTTTTATATAATATTTTTTATTTATAACTTTTTTATAACTATCTAATGAACTTATATATTTTATGCACTGATGTTCATGACCATTAATTGTGTTCTATTGAGTCATGTACTGACACCCTATTCAGAAAAATTGGTTCACGTATAAAATTCATGAATAAGGAACCTATAAATGGAAATGGACCTACGGTGGATGGATGAGTAGTTGGTGTAGGAAGATACATGCATTGTTAGATGATGGTCGAGTGGGACGTCAACAACAATGTCTATTTAATGTCCTTACCATATACATTAAAGCTATGTTTTGGTTGTATTATTTTTTTTAAGACATGAATACTCATAATTATATTATAAATCATAATATTATTATTTATTATTTTATTATTTTATTATTTTATTTATTACATGATAATGACAGTAAAGTATCTTCACTGGTAGACATTGACCCTCAATACAAGTAGACATCTATATGAATATGGGGAGGCAGACATGAGGTCTTATAAAATATAGATCTAACCATGTTTTCCTGGTCATGGTATTACATTTTAATTATAAAAAATTGTTTCAATGTCTATAATTATTATTTTCTTGAATGATGTTATTTGGAAATTTTTTTTAAAACATGTACTGAATCATTGTTTTAATGTACATGAAATGAATGGAATATCCATACTTTATTAAATTACAATGATTTGATTATTACATAATATGTTTATAATGTTATTTTGAAATAAATTTCAATTAAAAATATTTTGGAAATTTTTAAATTTTAAATAATTTATTTCATTGGGAAAGGGTTTCCCCCCCAAAAAAAGTTTAAATTACTCTTTTAATTCCATTTTCTCTTATACATTGGAATCCTATGGAATTACATAAGGATTAATTGGGATATAATCCAATGATACCACCCTTATTATTTATTGGTATTGATATGATTATGTTGAAATAATATTTATTATACCCATTCCTTTTACATGGATTAAACTATTGTGAATTGATGAAATGTGTTTTAAACTTGATTCATTTCCGAGAGTTTTTTCAGGATAAAATGTTTTTGAAACATATTTTTTTAACGGCATTTGATTTTATTAATGATTAATTGTCTTGTGTATCTCATCTATATTATTTTGAAAATTTTATTTGTGGTCCTATAATTATTTTTTCCTCTAATTCATTCTGTAATGAAGGATATCTCATGAGATGAAGTTCACTTGAATGGAGAATGAACCCCATTCTATATTATATTTTGTCCACTATGATAATCTAGAGTGTGAACCATGACTACAATTAGGGATTGGGGAGTGAAACCAATCCCTTTTGGTTTTATTCTAATTAATCATTTACTACTTAGGATGTTATTTTGTATAATAATATATATTCTACAAATTTATGTCTTATTCTATTTTTTTCCCAAGGATCATTTTCATTGATATATTTATAAATAATGTCTTATTAAATATCATGATTTATTACATGACCCACGATTAAGATCTATCATATGTAATGTTTTGTTTCCAATTTCAATTATCATTTTTTCATACATCTATCCACATGTATAGTTTAGTTGATCATTAATATCTCTGTTATTTTCCCTAACTAAGCATTTGACCTCACCATTCCTTATGTTTCTTTTCCCTAGGATATGAAGAAATGTAATAATAATTATATGTCTAAGAAGGGTTATATTTAGAGGGAACATGATGGGGGATATTATATTTCACTTTTCAATGTGTATTTTATTTATCCATGATATATTTTTGCTTAAAATATACAATTATGGTGTGTTTGATCATCTATTTTAATGAATAATCAACAAATAAAATGTAATATATATGTTTAGAATGTATGGGTGTCCATAACAATGTAATTATATAAGATGATGTATAGAAATATTGAAACAACTACTATCACCCAAAAACCGGTATCAGCCCTTATTTGACAACAAATCCTTATTGATTTTATAAACTGCCTTGATCTATGTATCATTAATAACAATCACATCCTAATGAAATTATATATAAAATGATATGGTGAATAGTTGAAATAATTTTATAAAAATGGATAATAAGGTCTATTCCTACACAAATGAATTGTTACAAGGGTTTTTCATTTAAACTCTAGTGAAAACAATTATTAAACCCCATTATATTGGAATGCATAATGATTGAGTGTTTAAAAATTTATCCAACTATTTCTCATATTATGAAATTTTAGGAAAAAATATGCTTGGATACATTTTCATTAAATATTTAATCTAAATTATAGTATGTGAAGGGAATATAGAGGTGGAAATCACTTAAATATATATAGAATGTGTGTAAAATAATCTATCCAGGGAGGAAAGATTATAATTGAAATAGGTCTCAAATAAGAATGCACAAGGTTTTTATCACTGATAAATCATATGTTACTGAATCTTGTAGGTGTGGTAATAATACCATGACTAAATAAAACATCATGAATCCAATTCCATCATTATCACTAAAGAAAAAATATTCCACCAAATAATCTTCTATAAACCTGTGCGCTCAAATTTGGTTAATCATGGAATAATAATAGTCACCGACAAGATTCCTTGAACAAGGATAAACAATCATATACTACATTCTTATATCAAATAGTGGATGTAAACTACCCCACCAAATAGAATTTTCCTCTGATAAAGAATACAGATATGAATTTCCCATTTTCATTAATCTAGAGTACTAATACATAGATGGATAATCGTTTAATGATTTGGATTTTAACAAAAATTCCATCATAAAATTTCATAAAGGATATAAATACATAATAGATCCATCCATTGTAGTCCTAATGAAATCCATTTTGAAATAATCTACATAGAATAAATCAAAATAATTTTACTTTATGGTAATGAAAATGAATTCTAACATGAACATGAATCCATGATTTATTTATCTTCCCTTATAATATTATTGGATAAATTAGCTAAAAATAATAAACATTTCCTTCAAAAAATATTGTAATTCTAGTTCAACTCATCTCTGTAAAAAAATTACCCAAATTATTAATTCTACATTGATAGATTAAACGTACTAAGGAAATTTAATCCTAACGACTGTAGCTTGTGAACAAAATATTTTTAGGAAATCACGTGCATTTACTTAAATATGATGTTATGAATTATCTTATAGTTGAACCTAAATTAGTTCCAAATATGAATTCCCTTTATCTACCCAAGGCACAATGGAAGGACCTCGTTAATTCTCTATCAATCCATAATGTTTCTGAAAACACTATATCCCAATAAAAAATATCAATATTAGAATAAAATATATGAGTATAAAATTTTCATTCACTTCTATGAGGAATAATTAGACAAAAACATATATACTAACATCATATCCTTGAATATATATGAAGTGCTAAAAAATGATGATATCCATTGATCTAAGGTGGATAAGTACTATAGTATACATCTCATTATTAAGTTAATTGTTTATTATATTGGATATATTAAGATGATATATCATCGTTAGATATTATAATAGTGACCTTTTATAATGTAGAACATAATCCCCTTGGAATGATAAAATTTAAGAAATGTTTTGAAAGGAGTGGATCCGAGCGATGCAAAGGTATGTAAACAACCTCTTTTCAGAAAGCTTGAGGATAGATGTTTTTTGGTTGATGTAGATCCGTAAGCCCTTGTTCAAAGGGAACAGCTGTGCAAATTCTCCATTATTGGTCGTATCTCATACAATTCAGGAGATCGGCCTTGGTCTCTTCTTGATCTAAAAAGCCGGATTGCACATTGTTGGGGCTACTCTAAATGGAAGATGGTCCCTATAGGTAAAGGGTATTATCACATCCTATTCAGAACACAAGTAGTGCTTGATCAGGTATGGAAATTTGGCCATTTGCATCTTAAGCCTGGCTATTTTAGGATTTCAGATTGGGATGCTGATTTTAATCCTTTTAATCACAAAAACTCGATGGCACATGTCTGGGTTAGGATTCATGTTCTTAATTGGTTTTATTGGCACCCAAAAAAATTGAATGATATAGCTTCCTGCATAGGTTCCCCCATCAAAATAGATCATAGAACCCTGAATGGTGACCTTGGTTTATATGCTAGACTAATGGTTGAGGTCAACCTAGCTAACATTTTACCAACTACTATTGGTTTCAATACTACTACTCATAGAATTGAAATCAACATTTAGTATGAAATGTTGCCTCCTTTCTGTGATGTGTGCAAAATGATTAGGCATAATTTTTCCACATGCACGGTGGCTAGAAAACAGATGGACCCCCCTATAAACAATGATTAGAAAGAGGTTGCCTATGGTAAAAAAGGGAAATATACTTCTGATAACTCTGAGCACACTAAAAAAAGCAAGATGTTTGGGTTAAAAAGCTTAATGCTCATGTTTCTTTAGAAGTTAAAAGATGGAGTGTTTTAGTTGATGAAGAAGAAGCCTCTCATAAAAATGAATCTACTACTTTGGGTTTAGAGGCCATAGTCACTGGGGAAGTTGCAAATAACCTTGAAAAAATTCCTCTCACTGTCCCCAACACCTCTGCTTCTGCTAGTATTTCTAGAGATGTAAATTTTCAGGAAAATGATATTAAAGTCTTGGAGGTCTCTCCTCCTACGGTCCAGGAAGGTACTACTGCTGTTTTCTCTAAGGCACATGGTGAGAAGGGGATAATCCCAGACTCAGGTAACCTGTATTTGAGATACCTGTTGCTAACCTTGTTATCTCCAATTCTGATTTGCCTAGTTTAGTACAACACTCTTCTATTGCTAATACTGGGGATTCTAAAATTGTCCATAATTCTACATGTGTTTCTGACACTAATGCACAACCTATTACTGTTTCTGCTAACTTAGAAATCTCCAAGACTTTGGCTGACTCACATACTGCTACTCTCTCAAATATGCATGCTAGAAATGATAAATCTGTAGCTCTTTCATTTGCTAATGCTTCTGTTCCTGTGCCTGTTCAATCTCAAGATGTTGTCTACCTTTTGGTTATAAGGGGGGAATCTAGTTTACCTTCTGGAGAACAGAAACCTGCTTCTATTTCTGCTTCTCAGATTCCTGAGAGTCTGATTTCTGCTTTGTATGTTGACAACTCTATTTCTCTATCTTATTCTGACTCTGCCTTGGTAGAGCCCATGACACACCCTCTCCCTGAGCATTCCTCTACTCATGCAGATGTTCCCATATCCAGTCCTCTTTCCTGTTCTGACATGTCCACTCTAGTTGATCTGGATGTGTCACAATATTCTCATGATCAGTTACCTATACATGGTGCTTTGCGAGAACAGCCTCTGGACAGGTCTGAATTTAATAACCCTTTACCTCCTATCATAAATCCTAGCTCTAATCTGAGAGATAATGACTTGCAAAACTCTGAAAACCAAGAGTCTAGACCAGATACCAAACAAAAAACCCCTCCCTCTTTAATGGTCACAAGGTCTCAAGGGACTAAAGGTGCTGGGAAATTAGAAAATAAGAAGGGTCCTACCCAAAATCCTAATTTGTAATGAATATACTATTTTGGAATTATGAAGTTGTGTCTAATAAAGACACCTCCATCACTCTTAGGAGGTTTTTAAATAATCACAAACCTCTGCTTTTTGATTTTTATGAACCGAAAGTTACATTCAAAATGAATTTTATGAGGTTTGGTTCTCCAAACTACAATTTCCTAGGCTCCTGCAAAAGAGATCCTAACTCTGATTCAATGTGGATCGTTTTCCATAACTCTCTGAAAAATGTCAACATTTTACATCTTCTGATCAACACATTACTTGTAATTTTTCTTGGAATGATCGTCATATTTTTTGTACTATGGTCTATGCCAAGAATAGATATCAAGATAGAAGACACCTATGGAATGATCTTATTGTTTTTTATAAATGCATTCAATCTCCTTGGATGGTCATGGGTGATTTTAATTCCATCCTTAGTCCGTGTGAAAAAATTGGGCCCTCTCACCTTTCTATATCCTCCAGGGAATTCAGAGCGGCTATTGAAGATTGTAATCTTTTTGAAATCGCTCTTTCTGGGGATAAATTTACTTGGTATAGAAATCAACATAATAACAAAGTTTCAAGTAAGCTTGATAAGGCCTTTGTTAACATGAAGATTCTGGATAGCTTGGATAATATTTCTAGTGTTACTCTCCCTAGGCCCAATTCTGATCATCATCCTATCCTTGTTAGCCTTATCACAAAAGAAAAGAATTATGTCTTTCCTTTGAAATTTAATAATTCTTGGTCTTCGAATCCTGATTGTGTTGCTTTCATTCAAAACATCTGGAATTCCATGAAACACCAACAAGATTATTTTTCCTGTTTATATAAGTTGAAAACTCTTAAACATTCCCTCAAAAGCTGGTGTAAATCTTCTATTTCTCAAATTGATCTGGATATTTACTTACTTGAGAAAGAGCATAGTAGTTTTCAATCTCAAAACACCAACTCTTATTTCATTCGGGATCCTCAATTGGAAGTGAATATCTCTTTCAAGATTAACTCCTTGCTTAAATTCAAAGATACCTTGCGTAAACATATGTTTAGGACCAAATGGCTCACTGATGGTGATCGTAATACCAAATTATAAAATTTTCTTCAAAGAATTCGAATGATAAATAGTCCTCTTTCTAAAATTACTATTGATGGTGTGATCACTGATTCTAAGGAGGCCATCTCGGATCATGTTACCTCTTACTTTTATAATCTCTTTAATGGTCCAGGTTCAATCACTAACCATAATCCTGATCTTATTCCTCTATTGGTGGATAAAAAGAAAAAAACATGCTTTTGAGCACTCCTCTTGATCATGAAATCAAAGACACTATTTTTGGCCTCAATCCGGATAGTGCACCAGGCCCTGATGGGTTTAACAATGGTTTTTTCCAAAAGCATTGGGACATAATTCACATTGATGTATGTAACCTTGTTAAAAACTTTTTCACTCGTGGTATTCTCCCACATGGAATCGATGCTCAATTTTTAACTTTGATACCTAAGGTTGAAAATGCCACTGAGATCCATCAATTCAGACTGATTGCTCTCATTAACACGATTTTCAAAATCATAACCAAAATCATTGCAAATAGACTTGCTCTTATTTGCAATAAAATTGTTTCTTGGAACCAGTTTGGTTTTATCAAAGGTAGATCCATTCAAGATTGTTTTTTCCTTGCCTCTGAATGCTTTAATATTTTAAATAAAAATAATAGAGGAGGATGTGTGGCTATCAAACTGGATATTAAAAAAGCTTTTTACACTATTGATTGGAACTTTATCATTAAAGTTCTAAAAAGATTTGGTTTTCAAGACCTTTTCATTGAAAGAATTAGGATCTTATTTCTTTCATCTCACATATCTGTCCTTGTTAATGGCACTCCTAGAGGGTTCTTTACCTGCTCTAAAGGTGTTAGACAGGGAGACCCTCTTTCCGCTATCCTTTTTGTAATTGCTGAGGATTATCTTATTAGACTCCTCAGCAGTTTGGTTGACCAAAGTAAGCTTAAACCTATACAAGTCTCTAGAAATCATAATGACCCCTCTCATCTTCTATATGCTGATGACATTATCCTGTTTTTAAAAGGGGACCAAAAGAATATACAGACTCTTAAGGGAGCCATTTCTCATTATGAGGAGGTCTCCGGTCAACTGATCTCTTGGAATAAATCATTCAATTTTATTGGTTAAAATTTTCCTATAGGTAGGAAAAATAATATTACCAATTATTTAGGTATTAAAGAAGGACTGATTCCCTTTACCTACTTAGGAGTTCCTATTTTCTGGGGGCGACCCAAAGTCAATTATTTTTCTAATGTTATTGACCAGATTACAAAACAACTTTCCAATTGGAAAGGGAAATCTCTCTCCATGGCTGGGAGAATTTTTTTGGACAAATCAACCATTGTTTCTAAAATGGTTTACTCCCTCCTGATTTATAAATGGCCTGCTGGCATTTTCAAGAAAATTAATACCTTTATAAAAAAATTTATCTGGACTGGAAGTCTTCTTGAAAGGAAGCTTGTCACCATTCTTTGGAATTCTTGTTGTAGACCTATTGATAAAGGTGGGATTGGCATAAAAAATTTAAAGCTTTTCAATGACGCTCTCCAGGCTCATCTTACTTGGCATATTATTAATTCCCCTTCTAAAGACACTAACTTTCTGCATCACAGATTTCTTTCTAAGATTTTAAAAGGGAATCTCAATTTCCTTAATTCTTCCATCTGGACATCTATCAGGGACTCTTATTATAAGATCATGGTGAATTCTATATGGATGGTAAGTGTTAACTCTTCTATTAACTTTTGGTGTGGTAAATGGTATGATAACCCCTTGATAACTTTTTTACCTTCTATTCATACTCCAGAGGACACTAATCAATCTATAAAATATGTTCTTCAATTTCATCGTCATGATCTCCCAGATAATATTATGGACATCATTGATAACCATTCTTTCTCTCCTGATGGTGATTTCCTGGTTTGGGAACCTTCCCCTAATGGTGTCATAGACTCCAAAGGCTTTTATAAGCATAATTTCTCTCACTTTGATTCTAGTTATAGTTGGGTAAGTCAGTTCAATAAACCATGGATTAAACCCTCCAGGCTCACCCTTAGATGGCATATTTCCCATAATAGATTGACTAGTGATACTATTCTCCAAAATTTTGGGATCCATCTTTGTTCTAAATTTCTCTTATGTAACCAACACAGGGAGGATGCAGATCATCTTTTCCTGTCTTGTGCGACAGCCTCTGTATTATGGAATTTTGTCTCTGATCTTTTCAATTACAGATGCTCTTTTACTGATTCTATTTCTTTGTTTCTAATAAACTGCACTAGATCTGATTTTTCTTTGCAGATCAACAACATCTGGTTGGTAGTAGTGGCAGAGCTCATTCATGAGATCTGGTATGTTAGAAATGATCTTATTCATAATAATCATTCTTTTAATCTCAATACAGGAAAATCTTGGATCCTTGTGGCAATCCAGGAGGCTGCTTTTATTCAAAAAGATTGTTGCAACAACTCAGTTGGAGACTTTGAGATCCTTCGCCGTCTCCGTGTTCCTGGAAATTATCCAAAGCCAAAATGCACCTACGAGGTTTTCTGGCAGGATCCAATGCAGGGAAGGATCAAAGTTAATGTTGATGGTGCATCAAAAGAAAATACAGGTCCTACCAGTTGCGGTTCTATTTTCAGAGACTCTGCTGGACAGTGTCAGGGCTGTTTCTTCGTTGGATGTGGTCACTCGTCATCGTTGGAGGCAGAACTGCTGGCTTTCATCCATGATGTTGATTTTTCTCTTCAAAGAGGTTGGAGGAAACTATGGATTGAGAGTGATTCATCCACCACCATTCATGCCATTTTGAATGGCAGCAATCATCTGGCATGGAAGTATACTTCACGTTGGATGAACTGCCTTAACTTGCTCCACAGGATTGATTATATCGCCACCCATACTTACCGTGAGGAAAAATTCGTCGCTGATGCTCTTGACAATAAAGGAGTTCACCAGAGGATGACTTGGATGGACTCCCTGCTCGCTGATTTATTTGAACTCTTTGATAGAGATTGTAAAAAAATCCCCTATTTCAGACTCTTGTAACTTTCTTGCATTTTTTAATAATAATTAGTGCTTTGGTCTTTGACCAAATCATTACCTTTTTTTAAAAAAATTATATATGATGAAAATAAATTTTTCAATACAATGAATCATAGTATCATGACGCTAGATTCTAAAAATAAATTGGGAAAATAGCATGTATTGATGGTTCAACAACAATATCATCCCTCTTGGATTAGAAGATAAACATGTCAATCCATATAGTAAGTTGAAATAATGTTTCTTACTTCTTATTAATAACATTAATGCAATTTCATCTTAGATGTAGAGTAACATGGTTGTATAATCCAAAGGAAGGGATTAAGAAAACGCATTTTCCCTTTATTTTAGTGAAGAATATATATCAATTTAGTCAACTCTGTTATATTAAATAATAATTTACATGATTTCCATGAACATTATCCTTTATTCTAGGAATAATTCCCCAAAAAATTCTTCACTAATAATTGTTTAATGAAACTGAGAAGTTTTTTCATCTACAGATAAACCCCTATATAAGAAAATTATGTCAGGTTTCTTTAACCAATATTATCGTTTTACTATTTAATACTGTGGAAATCTCATAATTTGAAGATTACTGTGACTATTCAGGTGACGAAGATACATTTATTGAACATTAATAATGACATAATGTGGGACAATTATCGTTTTTAACTGATAAGAAACATGAACGTATCATATATTCACCTAGAGATTTTGAGGAATGTGTTCTAATCACCATCAGCTTACATATGAAAATAATTTTTTCTACATGGGATAAAAAAAATACAAACATTGATATGTGAAACAATGGCTCCAAAATATTAGGATAATTACATTAATTTTAAAAAAAAAATTGAAAATGTTTTTCTCAGGATCATTAAAGAGATATAAGGATTGGACTCACCAGTGGTTATTAATCTCCTTGACCTACCTATTAACCATCATGTTTACAAAGATTTGCTTAGAAATATGCATCAGACCCATGCTACCATGGTTATGGATAATTTTGATAATATAATGAAGATTAATTTTGTTTTGTAGGTTCAAAACCCCAAATATATTTCATTTGTTGAATTTTTTAATAAAAACAATGAAAAATTTTTTTTCTATCAAACTCAATGATATTAATCTACATTTTATAAGATAAAATATCCCTATTATAATAATATAATTTTCAATTCATAAAATTGACGACATTAAATATCTATTGTTAATAGATTTTTATTTCTTCAATAATCAAATAAATATTTTTCATAAATATGATGAAATAACAACCATCGGGAAACCATTTAAAGTATATTAGACTGGTTTCATTACTTGAAAAATAAAGAATTTTAGGTCCACTTATTGGATTTTGAAACCCAAAAATTTATATAATTTAGTAAAATCATAGTATATTATATGGATTATTTGGTTATAAAGTGATGATAATGTTTGGACCCTTTAGCTAACCACATGTTAATTTCATTCAAGTATCCAATTACATATGAAAAGGGTGAATACACTATTGGGTATATTTGTGGTTAAGTTAGAAAAATTTCTTAGTTTCACTATTAGTCATAACGTTACAAGTATTGATATGAAGACAAACGAATTGAAATTTATGATTCCTCCTCTATAGAAATAAAAAGTGTTTAGAGGTCATAAAGACCTCAAATTTTGACAATATTAATTTCATTTACTTCTTCATTTTAATGTATTTTCTATTTAAAAACCCAATTATGTGGGACACAACATATTAGTGGGAATGATATTTCTAGGAATAAATTTAAAATTTTCTGAAGTATCAAATGAACCCTCTAATATTGAGGCTATGTATAGAAAACAAGAATTTAATTAAATTTTTTGTTGATATGTTACAATCACATTGATCCCTATTTAACTAATGGAGTGATTTAAGGAATGATAAAAAACAATACTAACAAAGAAAAACTATATTTTAGTAGATAATTAATACACTAATATCAAAAGTATCATCTAGTAATATATGGTCAGAGTGGAAAAACAACACCATTGTTTGCAGCATCATTTGATCAACATGACCTCCTATGAAAATATAATATATTAAATACTCAATTGTCCTATTTTCATGAAGTTATTATAAAAATATTATTTTATTGTCTTACAATATGACATCCATTATGGGTCTAGAATAGTAATTAATACACTATCATTAATTGAATTTATAGTGATAAATACGTTGCCAATGTATTTATATACAAATTCAAAACTCTTGTATGTTGAGATTTCCCCCTTCCATAAATATTCATAGACATGGGAAATATATTTTGATTTTTCTTATAAAATAATGACTATAAATTTGATCAGAATCCGAAAGTTTAGTTTTGAGATTAATCCCATTTATCCAAAAAACTCACTCACTACATACTCATTTAAAATTTCCAAAATATTAACATATATTGGAGTAGATTATGAATCCATATTTTTTGAACTATAATGTGTTCTTAATATTTTTTTTTGATTCATTAATAAAGGATACTCAGAGGTAGTGATCAATAAAATCAATAAAGATTAATCAATCTATAGAGAGGTGTTTAAACCATTAATTTGTTATTACAAGGAACTAATGGATTTTTTTCCATAAAATATATTATTTTTACAAATCCAAAATTAAAACAATTATTCAAAAATTACAGTAGATAATATTACCCAACTCTTTTGAACTCCTACTAGGATGAGACAATCCTTCACATTCTACTACAATGGGTGGGATTCCAATTTTTTATAAAATATATAACAAAAACTCTTTGGGTAGATATCACTCTATCAAAGAAATATCCTAATTCATGAAAATATATACAATAACAAGTTCGGTGATCTAATCATATATTACCTCTAGAATAGGTTTCTTCTATAGGAACAATGTAGGAAAGAAAAGTTCTATTAATGGAAAAAACACATTAGTATTAGACTGAATTCAATGAAAGTAGTTAATAATTGGGTAATTGATGGGACCATTATTAGGATAAATGATTGAGAAGAGACCCACCCTATTATGTATAAATGATAAGTTATTAAATGCGGTGAAAATTATTTAGGAACCATTCAATTTCATCAAATTGTGATGAAAAGTTCTCTTTGGACCTCTATGATGCATGATTTAATGGAATTCACATAGTGGATCCATGTATGATATATACATGTTAATTGAACCCATCAACTGTTGGAGATGTTTAACATTAATACATACTATTTAACATTTACATTATATGGGTTATATTTCCCGTGTACAAAACACCCAATGTTTTCTAGGAAGGCTAAATTCATCCTTATTTTCACGGAATTATTCAAATAGGATATTGTTTTTTTAAAGTAGTGTATGAAAAAGAATGTGAGTAATATTATGAAGTTCAAAATCATGGATAGATTTATATTTCCCAATATAATATTTATATAAAAACACCAATTTATATGCATCTAAACTAAATTATATGTATTTTGGTTGTAACATTATGTTTAATCCCTCTTTATATTATCATGTAGTTGAAAATTTATAGATAGAGTATTTGAAAAATAATTTATAATATTTATTTTAGAAAATAAAATATTAGGATAAAAATATTTTCTAAATTAACTTTTCTATACTTATTTGTTTAAAATACCACTACTCAAAATTCTATATAATTGTCCATATATTCACCAGTGTATCAAAATTAGATCGTCATTCCCGTTGATTTTTTTCTTACCTCACATTGAATAGAAATATGTGACCTACCAATTGAATAAAAATAATATGAGATTTTATTTAATGAAGAGGAATTTATTTTCCATAAAAATATTTCATATATTTCATAAAAATGAATTTTATATGAATAATATAGAATGATTATTTTAAAAAAAATTATCACCCACTTATACGAAAAATGATAAAATTGTTTTGTACGTAAATATTATAATGAAAACTTTGAAAACCCCCAATGCAATATCCTAAATTGAAAACAAAATACATAATATATATGGTTTAATATTATTGAGAATATTCAAGGATTACCCACAATAGATATCTTATAATTCCTTCCACGAATATGATATTTGTAAAAAATGCATTACATAAATTCATGTGGGTTTTATAAGTCCCTTTCAAATAACATTAAGCTGCATAAGATAGGGTCCAAGACACATTACCATAAAATGTAAGGATCATTCATTATCTCTAATTGACATTAATCCATATTGTACAAGGCCCTTTTAAAATTACATTGAACTTCATAGAATATTATATAATTAGCTTGAACATTAATGTCTTTAAGGGCTCTATTACGCAATACATGATCCCAATATGTAATAACATTATAAAAATATGATTCTATAGTGTATTATCTTTTAAATTTATTTGGGTTTTCTATATAGTATTTACACTTGGATACCACATAATGGAAAAATTATCATCTACCATGGGAAATAATTCAAAAATTAACTCTCACTATAATACAATAATAAATGAGAATCCCTTTTTATGGAATAATTTTCTCATTATTTGTATTCATATAGGATAAATAGATATATAGAAATTACATATCCTAGACCTAGTAATGAATTTAATGTTTTTGAATCACTTCTTCCAAGGTACAATTAAGGTCTTTAATAATTCACATCATGATATAACCTTCATATTCTCACCATGGAAGCCATTTATTTCATTGCATTATATCATATTCCTAATCTCAATCTATTTATAATCCCCCATGGATCCTAATCCTTTCTAATTCCCTAATTAATATTCAATTCAATGGTTAAAAAAATTTCCAGTACTGTTTGTGGTTTTATTACTATATCCATTAGATGCATATAAATGTCAATATCTCTTATACATAACTAAGTGAAAAAATTCAAGAATAAATTAACTACCCAACCATCTTTGTTTATGAAATCACCGATCAACATCATGATTTCTATCAATAATCACATGATTTCCTAATTTTTCCCCATTTACAAGAACCATGTGCAATATGATTATTTCTAACATGGTATGTCTACCATACAGTAGTGCAAAAAAAATTTAGTTTGGTTATTTTACATTTTTTACGTTAGTTTTTAGCCGAAGTAAATACAGACGATGCTATAAATATTGTTTTTTACATCAGTTATTTAAAAAATTATGTAAAAAACATAACATCGCAGTGTTTATCAGGTCAGTTATGAAATAAATGACGTGAAAAAACTAGGGGGTAGGGTTTATCATGTCGGTTAATATATAACTGACATGATAAACCAGTACGGGTGTGTTTATTAGGTCAGTTACAAAATAAGTAACGTGATAAACCATGGGGTGGGGGTTTGTCACATCAGTTATTATATGAACGACATGATAAAACGGTTTGGGGGATGTTTATAATGTTGGTTATTAAATAACTAACCTGATAAAGGGCCTGGGAAATGGTTTATCATGTCAGTTATATAATAACCTACGTGATAAACATGTGCAGGCGGTGGGCGGTTATCACGTTAGTTATTAAATAACCGACGTGAATAACTATTCAACAAGTGTTTATCACGCCAGTTATTCATATAACCGATGTGATAAACACTCCTCCATTCCTTTATAACGTTGGTTATAAACTAACTGACGTACAAAACCAATTTTTTTTAAAAAAAAATAGAATGCAGTCCTCTACTCTCCCCAGATTCAACAAGAAACCAAATCAAGAATTCGTACCAAGAAAAAAAAGAAGTGGACCAAAACAAGAACTAAATAAAAATTAAGCATTTACATTGATACCATTTAAAACATACCCCACAAGAAATCCCACCCTCACCCCCTTGAATATCCCCTTCACCCCACTGGATATCCCCCACCACACTCCTGGACACCCCAACACCCATGGACTGCCCCCCGACCCCTTGGACTGCCCCCTGACCCCTGGACAACCCCAAACACCCCTGGACATCTCCACCACCCCCTGGATAGTCCCCCACACTCATGAACAACCCCACCCCCCATTTATACCCACACCCCCGGGATAGCAATCCCACACCCCTGGACAACCCTTATACACCCCTGAAACAGAATTTTTTTTTTCCAAAAACAAAATAGAACCCCCTCATCCCAATGGACTTCCCCACCACACCCTGGACTGCCCCCACACCCCTTTACACCACCACTCCATGGACATCCCCCCACCTTCCTGTATAACCCCCACACCCTGTACAACACTCCCACACCCATGGACTGCCCTCCCACACCTCTGAAACAGACCAAAATGTTACCAAAAATAGACCAGAACCCCCTCACTCCACTGGATAGCCCCCACCACACCCCTAGACACC
Organism: Viscum album; assembly: GCA_963277665.1. Lineage (NCBI taxonomy): Eukaryota > Viridiplantae > Streptophyta > Magnoliopsida > Santalales > Viscaceae > Viscum > Viscum album. The sequence goes on from CAUJRU010003694.1 coordinate 26,541, forward strand.
CCCACACCCCTGGAATGCATCCCCACCACATGGAAATCCCCCAAAACCCCTGGATAAACCCCCACCCTCTTAGACACCCCCACCCATAGACGTCCCCACCACCCCCTGGACAGCCCCCCTATGACAACCCTGCTTTTTATTACAACTTAAACATGTTTTATTACAGAAAACTTCACTTGATACAACAAAGAAGATCGAGAGGTTTAGTGTCTTTGGGGCTTAGGATCATTACATAAAAACTTTAAACTTGAAATAAAACATCCTTATTGAAAACTTCCTTTACATGACCACTACATTCCTTCATACTTAGCATTGCATGGGATAACCTGAGGACATGCATAAGAAAAGGGTGAGCTATAAAGCCCAGTAAGGGAGTACACAATGAATAACATGTGGAGTGAAATACATGTTAGGCAATAGGCATATTAATAGAGCATAAGAGTAACATGAACATAAAGGCATGATAAAGCATGATAATCATAACATGGAAATGTGGCAACAACACTTAACATTGAATTAGCATGAGCCAAGGCTCATTGCACATGGAGCATGAGTAAACCCTCATTGCACTTGAAGCATGAGTAAACCCTCGTTTCACTTGAATAAGAATGATTAAACACTCATTTCACATGACGTATCATGATACTATACTTTACCCAATGCATTGGAGCGCTATAAAGGGCGCACCCTTCTTAAACATTTCATTTCATGCATAAGTGTGCCACATGGATCATAAAACATGGATTCATAAAACATAATCATTTATTCCACGATAAAGGAATGTGGAATTCATACATGAAACTTTACAATCAATAAGTAAATGTGCATAAAGGTGAATACCCTTGATGGAGAAATGGGCATGGTATTCACTACACAATGATATTGGCTTAGAAAATCGGTGTGATTTCGGCAGCGTAACAGCGTGACATAAGAACTCATAAAAAAAGGTTGATGAGAGAGAAAGGGGTTCCTCATCATATTTACATGTAATGGAAAGTAAGGAGGTCATATATATACTTGTCCCAACAATTGAAATGGAATTTAAATTCATGATACAAAAGTATTGCTTGAATGTAAAAGAAGAGAGAGAAGTTCCTTTCGGAATTTCGGCATAGTAACGGGTGTACATGGGAGGCATTTAATGAGAGAGAAAGGGTTCTCCCATCATTAAAACAATAATAGGGCAGTATGGGGGAGGTGCGAAACCATACCCCAACATTCATAATTGAAATTAAAAGGGCAATACAACTTAAAGAAAATTGACAAAAAATGAGAAAGGAAGAAAAAAAACCCTTACTTGGAAGTGTGCTTCCAAAGGCTTGAGAGAGGCTTGTGAGAGGCTTCATGGGAGATTGGGGCACCTTGAGAGGGTTATAGAGAGAGTAGGGCAGAGGTTGGACGAACTTCAAGGGCTTTGGGTGAGGAGGGAGTGGGAGCTTGGGTGGGTTTATATAGGAAAGGTGAGAGAATTCTTTATTATTTAGGTTTGGGACCCCTTATATTAAAATAATCCAAACCACAAACCATCCCATGGTATTTGCCCATGGTTTCTGGAAAAAGGAAAGAGGAAAACAATATTTTACAAGGACAAGGTCCTAACTTATTAAAAAAATTAGGGTTGCTTATGTGGAGGTGAGTCACACTCCCATGGAAATTAATTTAAAAAGGCAAAGTGTTGAATAAGTATTGAGGGCTCCATTAATGCTTTGAAAAGTGAGTCAAACAAACCCAAAACCTCATTATTTTAATGATAAAACACATATTGGCCGAACATAAGGATTATGGTATTTTATTACATCACCATTGGGTCATTATGATGTCATAAAACACATTATATATTTAAATGGTATTTAATTTTTACCCAAAAATTTGACTGTCTCAGAAAATTATGAAAAATTCACCGTTGGATAATTTCGACATCCTGATTCAAAAAATAATATTTATTTTATCTAAATAATTTTCTAAATATGTGAATTTTAACTTTTAAAAATAAAAACCGACATTTATAAAAAATTCACGGGTTTTGACAGAAATGGCTTTCAAACCTTAATAAAAATTTTAATTGCATTCATAAAATTATAAGATCATTTATATTTAATAAAAATTAATTTAATATTAATAATAATATTTTATTAAAATATTATTTAATTCAAAAATCCTTTAATTTAATAAAATATAATTCTTAATTAAATAATAACTAAAAACACTGTTTGTACTTTAAAAACTAATTATAATGTATCAAAAAATGACTAGAAATTATATTCATTATTATATACAAAAATAATGTACATGAACATGGTGCTACTTATTTGTTACATAACCCCTTAAAATAGCCGCATAAGACATAAGGGTAAGGTGTGCGATGGTGACAAACTCTTGGGGTTGCTCGGATAACATCGCTCGAGTGGTAATCTCTATCAACTTCCATTTTTCCCGTAGACGATCACGTTCGAGCTTTACTTGATGAAGATCAGCTTGGGCTTGGTCAAGGGAAAATCCCAAAGATGCCACCTCCTTTCCGAGCTCCGACAAATGGGCTTCGTAAGGGGCAATTCTACTGGATGAGGCCATCGCTTCCTTTGTCTGAGTAGAAAATTGGTTCGTTAAAGCCTTATATTTAAATTACCCAGATGATCAATGTTCAACGGCTATAAAAGTAATGGTCACAAATCTTAACGTTAAACTAAAGAAGTTGACATCTTATAAAAACATTTTTTCATAAAGAAACATTTAACTGGATCAAGAGGGATTTTCCATTAATGAAATTTTGGGTCGTTACAACATTCCCCCCTTAAGAAATTTCGCCCTCGAAATTTTCCTTTTCCCACACTAAAACAAATGTGGGTAACTTAGCTTCACCATATCCTCCGACTCCCAAGTTGCTTCTTCAAACTTGTGGTTTCTCCTCAACACCTTGACGAGGGGCATTGTCTTATTTCGTAGAACTTTTTCTCTACGATCCAAGATCTTCACTGGTTTCTCCTCATAAGAAAGATCGTCTTCTAATTGTACCACCTCAGAAGAGAGTACATGTGAAGGGTCTGGTATGTACTTCCTTAAGAGGGATACATGGAAGACATCATGCACCTTGGCCATAGCAGGTGGAAGTGCTAGTCGATAGGCCACAGCCCCAACACGATCAAGAATCTCGAAGGGGCCGATGTACCTTGGACTTAACTTCCCTTTCTTTCCAAACCTCATGACCTTCTTCCACAGAGATATGCGTAAAAACACCATGTCTCCGACTTTAAACTCAAGGTCTCGTCGACGATTATCTGCATAACTCTTCTGTCGACTTTGGGCTGCCTTGATATGCTGCTGAATGGTTTTCACCTTCTCCATAATTTCTTCGACCATTTCTGGTCCAAGCAGCTTACGTTCACCGACCTCATCCCAACATGCCAGTGTTCTACACCTTTTCCCATACAGGGCTTCATATGGTGCCATTTGGATGCTCGAGTGGAAACTATTATTATAAGAGAACTCAACTAGAGGAAGATGTTGATCCCATCCTCCTTTAAAGTCCATTGAGCACGCTCTCAACATATCCTCAAGTGTTTGGATAGTCCGCTCGGATTGGCCATCAGTTTGAGGATGATAGGCCGTACTAAAGTTCAGTTCAGTATTCAGAGCATGTTGAAGACTCTTCCAAAACTTAGAGGTAAATCTTGGATCTCTGTCCGACACCATAGATAGTGGTACTCCATGCAACCGTACCACTTCCCGGATATATATCCGTGCCAGTTGATCCAAAGAGAAATCCTCTCAAATAGAAATGAAGTGTGCAGTCTTTGTAAGACGATCCACAATAACCCAGATTGCATTGTTGCTTTTGGATGTCCTTGGGAGTCCAGTCACGAAGTCCATGGTGATGTTCTCCCATTTCCATTCTGGTATGGGCAATGGTTGCATCATCCCCTTAGACATCTGCCTCTCTTCCTTCACTTGCTGACACAACAGGCACTTTGATGTATATTCGACGATCTCCTTCTTCATATTATCCCACCAAAAGTTTTCTCGGAGATCTCGATACATCTTTGTGCTCCCTGGGTGAATAGAGAAATTTGAACTATGTGCATCACCCAAAAGTTCCTTCTTCAGCTCCGAACTTGATGGGACATATAGTCTTTTCCCAAACCGCACAATTCCTTCTTCATTAACATTAAACTCTGAGGATTTTCCCTTTTTGATAGCTTCCACTTTTTCTTGGATTCTTGCATCATCCTTTTGAGCATCCTTTAACATTTCCAAAAGAGATGGTTGAGCAATCATTTGTGAAAGGATTGATGATGTTCCCTTCTTTATGATTCCCACATCCATCTTCATCAAGGCTAAGAAGATTGGATCCTTCTCAATTCTCATCATTGATAGAATTGCTGGATCCTTTCTACTTAGGGCATCCGGCACCTTGTTCGCCTTCCCAGGGTGGTAATGTATTGAACATTCATAATCCTTTATGAGCTCTATCCATCTTCTCTGGCGCATTTTAAGCTATTTCTGTGTGAATATATATTTAAGCCTCTTGTGGTCAGTATATATCTCACATTTCTCTCCATAGAGATAATGCCGCCAGATTTTCAAGGCAAAGATCACCGCCGCCAACTCCAGATCATGCGTTGGATAGTTTCGCTCATGGATTTTCAACTGTCTTGAGGCATAGGATATCACTTTATCATTCTGCATCATCACACATCCTAATCCCTTCTTCGAAGCATCACTGAATACCACAAAAAGCTCCCCACTTGTGGGTAAAGTGAGCACAGGTGCAGTGATAAGCCTCCTTTTCAACTCCTTGAAGATTTCTTCGCATTCATCACTCCAAGAAAACTTTACCCCCTTTCGAGTTAGCTTGGTAAGAGGTTTGGAAAATCGTGAGAAGTTTCTCACAAATCGTCGATAATATCCAGCTAACCCCAAGAAGCTACGGATATCAGTTACCGATGTTGGCCTCGGCCATCCCTCAATTGCATCTGTTTTGGAGGGGTCCACAGATATCCCATTGCTTGTGATGATATGGCCCAAGAATGAGACCTCCTTCAACCAGAACTCACACTTGCTGTACTTGGCATAGAGCTTCTCCTTGCGCAAAGTCTCCAGTACAGTTCTTAAATGCTCCTCATGGTCCACCTTGGTTTTAGAGTATATTAGAATATCATCCACAAAGACTACCACAAATTTATCTAGGTAATCTCTAAAGACTCTATTCATCAAGTCCATGAATATTGCTGGAGCATTGGTGAGTCCAAAAGGCATTACTATGAATTCATAGTGCCCGTACCTTGTACGAAAAGCAGTCTTGGGGATATCTTCCTTCTTCACCCTTACTTGATAATATCCCTACCGCAAGTCGACCTTGGAGAAGTATTGTGCTCCACGCAGCTGATCAAACAAGTCATCGATTCTTGGTAGATGATACTTGTTCTTTATCGTGATTTTGTTAAGTTCACGATAATCGATGCAAAGCCGCATTGACCCATCCTTCTTCTTGACGAAGAGGACTGGTGACCCCATGGTGATGCACTTGGGCGTATAAACCCTTTATCCATATTCTCCTGTAGTTGTTTCTTCAGTTCTTCAAGCTCAACCACAGCCATTCTATATGGAGTCTTGGATATTGGTAGCGCCCCAGGTATAAGTTCAATTGAGAACTCAACATCTCTTCTTGGAGGAAGACCAGGAAGTTCCTCGGGGAATACCTCAGCGAATTCCCTCACAATAGGCATTTCTTCAAGGGTGGTTTCTTCCTTGGACTCAATCATCTGAGCCAGATATGTGTGCTCATAAGGCAGTAATATCCATGCTTGAGATGATGGAGCTAAAGGAGATTCATCTTCCTCCTGACACTTGTAAATAATCGGCGGTCGATTCTCCATATGGAGTGTGATTTCCCTCTCCCGACAATTTATGTTGGCTCTATATAAGGAAAGCCAATCCATGCCAAGAATTGTATCAAATTCCACCAAAGGGAGTGTGACGAGGTTCGCCGGGAAATTCAATCCACAGATTATAACAGGGGAGGACTTATACTCATGGGATGCAATGATTGCCCCATTTGCCGTACTCACCGACATCTTTACTTCCATGATTTGTGGTGGTGCAGGGATTGTTCTACTAAACTTTTGAGATATAAAAGAATGCGTAGAACCTGAATCAAAAAGTACGTTCGCTATTCTTGAATGAATAACTAGTGTACCTGTCACCACTTCGTTGTCGGGGTTCACTTCGGCAGAAGTGATGGCAAAAGCTCTTCCTTGCTGTCATGGAGGTTGTTGATTGCCTCCGATAACCCTTGGATTAGGGCACTGATTCACAAAATGACCCGGTTCTTTCCATTTGAAGCATTGAACAACGCGTTGAGGTTCGAACGGATCGTTCCTCCCCTCCGTCGCAGCCGCGGGTCCTTCTTGCTGACAGTTAACAGCTAGGTGCCCTTCTCTTCCACACTTGAAGCATTTTCTTGTCCCCCTAAGGCAACTTCTAGGGTGCTTCTTTCCACACTTTTGGCAAGTGGGGTGCTGGAATTTCTTAGCGCCGTTGGATTTATCCATCGGACCACCAGCATTGAAGTCCACCTTCCGCTTCTTGTCCCCATGATACCCATGTGATTCTCCGATCTCCATTTCAACATTGAGGGCACATCAGACAATTTCCTCATAGCTGTCGAAGTCACGGATCACTAATGCTTTCCGCAAGCTAGGCTTCAGCCCACCAAAGAAGCGGTCAACCTTGCATTCGGGGGTAACGACAAAGCCGGAAGCGTATCGTGCAAGCCTTGTGAAGTTTGCCTCGTACGCTCCCACAGATTCCTCATCTTTCTGCTTGAGGGAAAGGATGTCCCTTTCCATCTTAAGATGGAGGTTGCGTGGAAAATATTTATCGAAAAACATCTTCCGGAATACCTTCCATTCCAAAGCCTCGATCTCCTCCTCAGGCTTCGTATTTTTGATCAACGTCCACCATTGATCAGCTTCACCCTCCATACGATAAGCCGCCAGGAGAACCTTCTCTTTTTCAGAGCATTGGAGGATGGAGAATATCTTTTCAATGGAGTTGATCCATTGTTCAGAAATCGTGGGATCAGATGATCCACTAAAAGTAGGAGGCCTTTGTCTCATAAAGCTTTCAATAGCGACTTGTTCTTTATTAGGGGGGGTTGAACGTTCCTCTTGACCAGTGTTTCTATTAAAAACTTGAGTTAGCTGAGAGAGAAGCGTGACAATGTTCGTGATTCCCGCTCCCATTGGATTGGGCATCTCATAAGTACAATCATCACATTGATCTTCACAACGGTTGTTAGCCCGAGTTCTCCTATTACCGTCCATTGGCTGGAATAAAAGGATAGTTAGGGGTAACACATAACGGTTAATCCAAAGACAAAAGTTGATGACTTATAAATAAACTTTAATCTCTTTAACTCATGAGTCTATAGGATTCAATCCAGGCTTTTCATGATCTTCCTTCTAACATATAACCTTAGGGGCATTTTTCCCTTAATAAGGGTTCATACAAAGATTGTGAATTTATCAAAACATATCCCCCGGGAGTGTTGTAACCAAGAGTGCAGCAAGGCCCGTTGTCGTGCACCAGTTCCCGTTCGAGTCTAGCTCAAAGCGGTGTTTTCGGGTTTTACCCCTAGGATACATCTGTGCCAGAGCCGCCTCTACCTGCTCGTATCCAGACAGGGATGTATTTGTTTGATAAACCAATTTATTTGTATTTACCAAAACTTAGGGATGTTTTTATTATGCTTAGTCTTGTATCTAAGGCTTTACTAGGGTTTCCTAATCCCAAAAATAACTAAACCTATCCTCTGATACCAACTATGACAACCCTGCTTTTTATTACAACTTAAAAATGCTTTATTACATAAAACTTCACTTGATACAACAAAGAAGATCGAGAGGTTTAGTGTCTTTGGGGCTTAGGATCATTACATAAAAACATTATACTTGAAATACAACATCCTTATTGAAAACTTCCTTTACATGACCACTACATTCCTTCGTACTTAGCATTGCATGGGATAACCTGAGGACATGCATAAGAAAAGGGTGAGCTATAAAACCCAGTAAGGGAGTACACAATGAATAACATGAGGAGTGAAATACATGTTAGGAAATAGGAATATCAATAGATCATAAGAGTAACATGAACATAATGGCATGATAAAGCATGATAATCATAACATGGAAATGTGGCAACAACACTTAACATTGAATTAGCATGAGCCAAGGCTCATTGCACATGGAGCATGAGTAAACCCTCATTGCACTTGAAGCACGAGTAAACCCTCGTCGCACTTGAATTAGCATGAGTAAACAGTCATTGCACATGACGTATCATGATACTATACTTTACCCAATGCATTGGAGCGCTATAAAGGGTGCAACCCTCTTAAACATTTCATTTCATGCATAAGTTTGCCACATGGATCATAAAACATGGATTCATAAAACAAAATCATTTATTCCACGATAAAGGAATGTGGAATTCATACATGAAACTTTAAAATCAATAAGTAAATGTGCATAAAGGTGAATACCCTTGATGGAGAAATGGGCATGGTATTCACTACACAATGATATTGGCTTAGAAAATCAATGTGATTTCGGCAGTGTAACGGCGTGACATAAGAACTCATAAAAAAAGGTTGATTAGAGAGAAAGGGGTTCCTCATCATATTTACATGTAATGGACAGTAATGAGGTCATATATATACATGTCCCAACAATTGAAATGGAATTTAAATTCATGATACAAAAGTATTGCTTGAATGTAAAAGAAGAGAGAGAAGTTCCTTTCGGAATTTCGGCATAGTAACAGGTGTACATGGGAGGCATTTAATGAGAGAGAAAGGGTTCTCCCATCATTCAAACAATAAGAGGGCAGTATGGGGGAGGTGAAAAACCATACCCCAACATTCATAATTGAAATTAAAAGGGCAATACAACTTAAAGAAAATTGACAAAAATGAGAAAGGAAGAAAAAAAAACCCTTACTTGGAAGTGTGCTTCCAAAGGCTAGAGAGAGGCTTGTGAGAGGCTTCTTGGGAGCTTGGGGCACCTTGAGAGGGTTATAGAGAGAGTAGGTCAGAGGTGGGACGAACTTCAAGGGCTTTGGGTGAGGAGGGAGTGGGAGATTGGGGTGGGTTTATATAGGAAAGGTGAGAGGAATTCTTTATTATTTAGGTTTGGGACCCCCTTATATTAAAATAATCCCAAACCACAAAC
>CAUJRU010003695.1:0-35685 GCA_963277665.1 Viscum album
ATAATATAAGCATGCACTATCACCCCCAAACTGGGGTCTAATCTAAATAGAGTATTCAGACAATTGAAGACATGATCTGATCATGCTAAATGGAATTCCATGGTTGATGGGATCAATATGTCCTATTGGATATATTAACATAAAATAATACCTTCCAATCAAGTATTCAGATGGCTCCATATAAAGATATATATAGAAATCGATATAGAAATCAAACCATCTTCAATTGAGAAAGATACGATTTTCCCCTTCCATTATAATTCCAAGATCCATCCTTTATAAATCCATAAATATTGGATCTTTTGTGATCCTCATCATGGATAAGCTAGCATGGTCTTGTCGACTTATTGCATCTTCCACCTTGTTTTCATTCCCAGGGTGGTAATGAATTGAGTAGTCGTAATCCTTAATCAGCTCCAACCATCTTCTTTGGCGCATATTCAGCTCCTATTGTGTGAAAATATACTTTAAAATTTTATGATCAGTATAAATATCACACCTTTCTCCATAAATATAATGCCTCCAAATCATTAATGCAAAGATTACCGCAGCTAACTCCAAATCATGAGTTGGGTAATTCTGCTCATGCATTTTCAACTGTCGTGAGGAATACGCAATCACCATATCATTTTGAATAATAACACACCCCAATACCTTCTTAGATGCATCACGGTAGATCACAAACCTTTCTCCACTATAAGGAAGTTTCAGCATAGGTGCATTGGATAACCTTCTTTTCAACTCCTTGAAATTATATTCACATTCCTTCATCCAAACAAAATTAACTCCTTTCCGAGTCAACTTGGTGAGTGGATTAGATAATCGTGAAAAATATTTCACAAAACATCGGTAATATCCAGCCAAACCAAGAAAACTTCAGATCTCAGTTACTGTTGTTGGTCTCGATCATCTTTCGATAACCTCTGTTTTTGCTGGATCCATAGATATCCCCTATTTTGAGATTATGTGACCCAAAAATGAAACTTTTTGATAACAAAATTCACACTTGGTAAATTTGTCATAAATATTCTCCTTTCTCATGGTCTTCTATATAATTATCAAGTGATCTTCACGTTCTTCCATTATATTTGAATAGACAAGAATATCGTCTATAAAGACTACCACAAACTGATCAAGATAGTCTCTAAAGACTCTATTCATCAAATCCATGAAGATAGCAGGGGAATTAGTAAGGCCAAATGGCATCATTATAAATTCATAGTGTCCATACCTTGTACGGAAAGCCGTCTTTGGTATATCCTCCCTTTTGAACCTTAATTGATGATACCCTGAATAAAGATCAATCATGGAAATGTATTGAGCTCCGTGTAGTTGGTCAAATAAGTTATCAATGCGTGGGAGAGGATATTTTTTCTTGATAGTGATCTTGTTAAGTTATCGATAATCAATGCATATTATCATTGATCCATCTTTCTTCTTAACAAACAGAACAGGTGCTCCCCATGGTGATGCACTAGGGAATATGAATCCTTTGTCAAGTTTCTCTTAGAGTTGCTTCTTCAATTCCTGAAACTCAATTGGGGCCATTCTATAAGATGTATTTGAGATAGGCAAAGCACCCGGTACGAGTTCTATTGAAAACTCAACTTCACGATTTGGTAGAAGACCAGGCAATTACTCCGGAAATACATCGTCAAACTCCCATAAAATGGTCATATTCTTAATCATGATTTTCTCACAAACCATTTGAGATAAATATCCTTCATTTAGTGGAATCAAGACCCATAAAAAGGAAGAAATTACCACTGGAAGGTTATGTTCATCCTTGCATCGATAGACGCTCATAGATTGATCTAGAATATGAAATGAGACTTCCTTTATTTGGAAATTGATATGAGATACAAATAATGAAAGGAAATCCATGCCAAGAATCACATCAAATTCCACTATAGGAAGGATCACATGATTTGTAGGAAGCACTTTCCGAAAAATTTCAATCGGAGAAGAATTATAAAATTTTGATGCGACTGTTGTGCCATTAGGAGTTGTCATAGCTAACTCAACATCTAATTGTTGAGGTAATACGGTGATAACCTTAGAAAATTCTTCATAAATAAAAGAGTGGGTGGATCCAGATTCAAATAAAACATTTCCTACTTTAGAGTGGATGGTCCGTGTACCTCTCACCACTTCATTGTCGTACTACACATCGCCTATAGTAATTGCATGTGACTTTCCTTTGTCTTTAGTCTTAAGAGTTTGTTGATGCCGATCATCATCATCAACCCTTGGATTTGGGCATTGGTTGGCATAATTCCCCATATCCTTGAACTTGAAACATTGAAGTGTAGTAGGTTCATTCTATGTATCCCTTCCTTTGTTTGCATCATTAGAGATTTTTTGCCATTATTTCAACATTCAATCGCCCGATGACCTTCTTTTCCACACTTATAAAATTTTCTTGTCCCCAAAAGAAAATTTCCTCCATGTTTCTTTCCACACTTTGAGCATAAGGGAAAACTCATCTTCATTTCAGTGTGCTCTTTAGATTTTCCGTTGAATTCCATTTTCCTCTTCTTATCAAACCCATATGACTGATGGGTTACTCCAATATCCATCTCATCTTTGAGAGCACATCAAACGATTTCCTCGTAGCTATTGAAGTCCTTTATGGATAACGCCCTTCGAAGACTTGGTTTTAAGCCACTAAAGAATCAATCGATCTTACTCTCAGGTTGGATAATAATTCCGGAAGCGTACCTTGCAAGTGTTGTAAAATTTGCTTCATAGGTACCAACCGATTCATCATTATTTTGATTCAGTTCAAGAAACTCCATCTCTATCATTGTTCGAAGAATACGAGGGAAGTAATTATTGAAAAATAAGTTATTGAACTCATCCCATTCCATGGACTCAATTTCATCCCTTTGCCTTGTATTCTTAATAACATTCCACCATTGATCAGCATCACCTTCCAAACAAAGTTGATTAAAAATAAACATGAAAACATGTAAAGTAAGCGTCTTGGAAATAATGTTTTAAAAAATCAATTTATGCCGTATAAGTTAAAAAACATTCTTCTCGTACTTTTTCCGAAAAGTCAAAAAGTAACTCATACGAAAAAAGAAAAAAGATTCCTTTCATATATTTTACTAAAAACTCACCGAAGGGTAAAATTGGATTTAAACAATTGTAGGTGGATGGAAAAAATTTTACATATTGAGGAAACATGGATGTGGATGATAAAATACTCCCTAGTAAATATCAAAGTATAAACAATCTCGGAAAAAAATGTGATTGTGATATTTTTCTTTACCTTAGGTCCGATTTGCTTTGTAAGTGTCTGAACCTCCTGTATAATGATTTAAATAATGTCATTAAATTATTCCAGATTCATACTCATTGTTATGATTTCATATATGGTCATATTTGTATCTTCTTATTAGTAAGATTTCATTGCTACTTATTATTCGGGTGTTTATTAGTTTTTGTTCGTATGCGTGTTTTGTCAAATAAATTATTATTCTTCTGTTTAGGTTATAGATACCTCATTTCCAGAATGGTATTAGTGTACTATATATCATTTTTACTCATTCAATTCATTCATATAATCATTATGCAATGAAGATCATGTAGAATGAGTCACATCACATCGTGGAGACGGTATTCCGTACGTACGCAGGAGCGATGATATCGTTCCCAGGATAGTGGAATTGTATTGGAGTGTATGTATACTATTTTAGATTCAATAACACTTTACAGTAATCATATATAGTTATTATTTACACCATTATACCCATCCAAGTAAGGTGCTGGTGGAAAATAGATTACACCACGACGTGGAGACGGTATTCCACACGTACGCATGCGCTGTGATTTCATTTTCCTTAGGATGGATAGATGGTGAAATAGGGTTGTTTCATACTTATAATAACATACCATTATATGAGTGATACTGATGTTATTACTTCATAATGAAAGAACTAAAGAAGAAGAAGTGGAAGAAAAATAAAGTTGAAAGAATCGGTAACGGAGATTACCTCTTCTTTGAAGCGCCTCTTTGAGACCTCCTCTTCGGGCACTAAAATTGGTCTTTGAAGAAGACCAGGACCTCTATGATGTTTCTAGGGAAGTGGAGAAAAGGATTTTTCATGGGTGGGCCGAGCATGAAGGCTCAAAGTGATGTGAGGAAGAGAGGGAGGAGGTGCCCTTTTATAAGGGAGGAGAGGGGCACCATTGGAAAAACTAAAAATATTATTTTATTATAAAGTCATATTCGGGTTTTAATAGCTCCAAATTGATTTATTTCGAATCTATGGTGGGGATGGGTAGAAATAATCCAATCCAATATAATTTAGACAAGTTTAGGTATCTATTTTAACCTTATCATTTAGATTTAACATTAAGTTAGATAATTTAACTTTTACCATTTCTTCTTGTTTTCTTACACTATAAGGTTTATAAACATACTATTACAAGCCAAAATGATCCCATGTTGTTTATTATTAATATATATAACCTTATATAAGTCATTTTTCCGAACCATAGATTTTTAGGAATAAAATAACAATTAATAATATAATATTTGTTTTAAAAACAATTTTATATCAATTTTGACACTATTTGGTAATTGATTTTTGTGAAAATCATAACAGAATGATTATTTCGAAAAAGTTAATTAAATCAATAATGAAATGTCATAGTAACATAAAAAATTTGTTTAATTCATAAAAAGTCTCAAATTACATTTATTTGAGTATTTATAACATCAATTATGTTAATATTTCATTAATAAGAGAATTACAACATCATCATTGTGTCATAAATAAATTAAATTATTGAATGTCTAAAAATTACAAATAAAATACCATTATTTAGGAAATCTTTTTATATTTCTAATGAATATTTATAGTCGAATTTATCTTATGTATAACCCTATATTAAAAATTCAGTAGTTATTAAACTTTGATTTTTACTATTTTAATCCTTCTTTAAATAAATTAATAATAAATGTCCTAATCTAATCCATGTTGGCCTAAATGGTCATATTTTATTTCTAAGGTTGTTTTTGGCCGAATTACACTTATCCAGTAGAAATAGGACATGTTTTAGGGTAATAATAATAACATTTTTACCCTTAATTTCCCTATTTACTTTTAACCATGGTAAAAAAAGTAAAAAGTTACTATTCACCAAAAATTATTTTCATCTCGTTGAACCACATTTCAGTCCTTGATATTAACTGTGTCTCTCGGATTTTGGAAATTCCACTCACAGAAGCGGTAAAATTATGTTTTATGTAAATTTACAAATTCTCCTAGGAGGTGGGTAAAAGACGGTGAAAAGTTCAATAAATTTTTTTTATATGTAAAATTATTTTAAAATGACTCCAATGAATTGCATTGAACATATATAGGTATTATGTATCAATTTTGACCTAAAATAAATTTAAAGAAAATAAATAATTATTTAAATAAAAAGTCGGTTTTTAAATAGTAACCTAGTGTTTTCACTATTCATCAAAAATTGAAATTTTTCAGAAAAATACCAAAATTTTACCTGAGGCTAATTTCGATATTATGAATCCAAAAATGAAGTCCATTTTGAAAGATTAAATTTTCAAAATTTTAAAAAGTGGTTATTACTATTCATAATGACTAGTTTTAATAATATTTTAAAAGCATATCGTTGTTTAGTGAAACTCGGTATTGCATACGACACAAGCTATCGAGGAAGGTCATGGTTGCGTGTAAAGCAAGCCAAGCAAGTGTTTTGTGTAGTGAAAGATTCCTTTGATGATTTATATGACATAAAAACAAAATATTTCTCATAAAAGTCCCGGGTGTTACACCTAAGGATTTTATTTATAGGCATAGGTGCGGCCTGGCCGATGAAATGTCGCTCATGTAGGTACTTCGAGTAGATCACCCGTGCCGGTGCTCTACGTAGGTGCACAAAACATCTTCTGGTGTAGAGATCTGCCGCGTAAGTCAACCGCACAGATCTGTCGTGTAGGCCTATGAATCTAATCCATCGCGAAGCTCTCTGGGAGTAATTTTTATTTTACTTTGTACTCATTGAACAATACATTGGGATCTGAAATATATAGAGTTCTTTTTCCTAGTATTTTGGGTTAAAATCTCATATAGTGTCAACAAAATGTAATGGACCCTTTTATGTGGACATTGTTCAAGAAATCGCGCATGATGACATTATCAAAGTGAAAAATCCTACTTCTGGAAGGTGTAACTCAATACTGAATATTTGTATATTAATGTGTTACTTTGGAATCCTTTTTTAGGTTTTCCTAAGACATGAGATATTAATACACTACTTTCATATAACTTTTCAGCCAAACAATATTCATCTTAGACTTAATTAAACATTTTGTCCCATCTTGAAGCCATTTTTCTGATGTCTCATTAACTTCTAACAATACTAGAATAATGATATAAAAATACTTAAATGTCACACATAGTCCAACAAAGACTTAATCCCCTAGGTCAGTCTTGTGAACTCAACTTCCCCCTCCTACCAAAGCATATTAGAGTAATATTTCTAGAAGGCATGCTACATAAATTCATAATGGTTCATATTTTTTTAACTATCCATCTGGTGTCTAGATGACCAAAAAATGCTTCACCTGTAAAAATAACATATAATTAATCTTTTTTGATCTCTTCCCATACAGAGTGTCCAATTGATCTAGCATCATTTAGAAAGACCCAATCCAGAACATAGCTGCTTCAAGTCCACCTGCTCTGTAAAAGTCAGAGAGTGATGTCACATGAAATCCCATGTCAAACAATACACACTTTTCACTAACAAAATTAGGTTTCCATCAATAAAATACATTAAATGAGAAAAATTATAATTTAAATTCTCTCTATATCCTCACATAGCATTATTAGAGCCGTACATTCCACTATTGGGGGATCATTTATAGCCATGTCCTCCGTCCATCCAATCAACAAGTGTTTTCATTAAGGAATATCTCTACAATTCCATACACACATATTATGTAAAATATGACAACATTTGCATATTTTAACAACATGTATTCTCACAATAAATAACAATTAACTCTATATTACTCACCACAAGGTCAAACCTAAGGTAATTTCACTACCGTTAACCATCCCTCTTATAGGTCCTTTGTCACATAGGGTAATTTTTTTAACATTTCCATTTATTCAAAGAATCCTAATTATGAATTTCAATTTTCCAACAATTAGAAAATTTTAAAATTATCCATTTAAAAGTAGGTAAATTGTTTTCTTAAATGGAATAAAAATTAAAAGCATTTTCTTCTAACAAACCATCCCAAAACCCATTTTTCTATGTCTTCCAAAATTGATGCATATAACAATTAATCTCAAGTTCCTAAAATGATGAATGTATGATCAAATATAATTCTATACCAAGACATGTGTGATATCATTGAATATTTTACAAAACAATAATAAAATGACACAACAAGTTCATCACCGAATGAGAAATAAAATCTATCTTTATAAACAAAGCACAAAAACATTAATACCACTACTGGTACTTGGGTTTTTCCAGCATTCTTGGGTTAAATACTCCCATGCACGAGCTCATGACCATGGAATGACTCTCCCTATTTACTTATCTACATTTTCTAAATATTAAGATAAAAGAAAAGAAATGAAATCTAGGCTCTCATACCAATTTTTAATGTCCCGACCTAGGTGCCACAAACTAGTGCCCCAATCCGATCTGTTATATGACCTAAAGCACGATTCCCTATGCAACAGAGGATGTCAACTAGCAGTGAGTATGTAATATAAAACATACATAGATAATAAAATTTTTATTAGAAAAATAAAACAGGGGAAAATAGAACAATAATATGTAAATGAAAATAACCATAAACTATAATAATGCCAGAAATAAGACAAACAAAATACAAACTAAGCCTAAAAAATGAAAATGATATACTAACAAAGAAGAAGTTATATAATTCCATATATGTGTCAAGTCTAAAATGAACAACCCAAAAGTAAATACACTAAAATATCCCATGTGGGTCCTTTTACAACGTATTCTTCCCTCATCCATGTTCCACCACAACCCAGCCATCTATCATAAGACTCTTACCCATATCATCTCCTGAAAAAATGATGTCTATTCAGGTACCTTTCAGTTTACCTGAGTAGGGAGAGATTACAACTCAGTAAGCTACTACCAACAGTTTCTAAAACAATATACAGTTATTTAATGTGTATACAATTGTATATATAATAAATTTCAATAAAGTGTAACTATTTTCCATATTTAATTAATCATTAATTAACCAAATCCTTTTCTCGAGGTTCATAATGACACCCAAAAAATCAGTACTTTATTCCTCCCATTCCTAACTATAAACCATATCACATAGGAAAATAAAAATACTTATGACATGATATTTTATTATTAATTTCATTTTAATTCATAAAATGACAACGTGGAGCCATAGTTATATGCCATTTCCATGGGCGTATAATGTTGTGTTTATCACCCCATGGGTATTTGAAGAATCGTAACCCATCACACACATCATAGGTACTTGTAGCATCAATACATATTCTATAAAATTATATTTATATGAATTCATTTGTGCCTAGACCACCATTTCTATCACCCCTTGGGTATTTGGTTCATCAGTCCCTATTTCATGACCCATTTATCAATCAATCACATATAACACATAAAACACATTTATCAAGGTCAACCATAACTAACCCTATTATAAATCTTTTATAACTTGGAATACAATTTCAATTATCAGTTAAATCAAAATTATTCTCTTTAATCACATGTAATAATATGAAAAATTCAACATTAATCCATCTGTCAACATTTAATCAAATTGACAATTAAACATTCATGGTATAGAAAATCATTGATTTTTATTACCATTATCAATAACTTGCATATCTAATCAATTAACCAATTAAAAACCCAATTAATTAACTAATATCATAATCCCAATATCGTATTGATTCCTTAATCACATAATTACATTAACTAATTATGTAATTAAATAATCCAATTCAAGATGTAATTTAAAAACCTAGAAATTTCTGTTTCAATATTCCATACACATAATTATAATCTGGACTATGATATTTTCAATTTATATGACCTACCTCAAGGCCGTTAATGATTTTTCTCCATATCAGAATCCCCCAGATAAAAATAAAATGATCAATTTTATAATGAAGAAGAATATATAAAACAAAAACCTTTATTTAAACGAGATTAAGTTCTATAAAAATAGGATTTAATCCATCACCAATGGGTAGTAAAACACTCCTTTGCATTGGGAAAGGCATATGGGGGAGATAGAAATTTTATCAAGAGGAAGTCTCATACCTAGAGGGGTGCAGATCCTTCAATAAGATAATTGATTCATAATGAAATAACGTTGGAATACCTTATAATGCATCTGGGAACATCTTGAAAATATAGAAAATAGTTTTACCCATTTATTACATGTTTATGGATAATAAAAGGGTATTCAAGAATTCAAAAAAATGTTTTTTAGGATTAAAAACTTATGATCACCGTTTCATGGGTAGGGGCACAAGGTTTTCCAAACCCAGTTCCCTAATTATGGGCCTCATCATAGGGGGTTCCTAGTTTCTCCAAATAGGGTGCACGTTTTGAAAAACTCTTCCCCATGATTGAAATCCTCTTCATCATGGGGTTTAATGGTTTTCTTCGTGTAAGTGCATAGTTCAGTAATACCATGCACCAACGGTGCACTACCAATTTTTCTTCAAATTTTCCCAATTTCAAATGAAACACCCCAAAAAAACCCAAAAATGATTTTAAAAAAAATTGAGGTAAATAGAGTACCAAATAAAATAACAAAGCATAACCATAAAATGTTGGGATCTTATAATGGGGTTAACCATTGAGGTGATAGTTTATGTTAAACTTAGGAGGTGGTCTTAGAGAGTAATGTATTACTTAACTACATGAATATTTCTTCATATTGGATAACTTTTGATACATAATTTTTTTATTATGACTAGATATAGAGGTGAAATCTCATCATTCTACTATAAATATTATGACTCATTAGAACTCCATGCTTAAATAAAATTCATCTTAATTTATTAGAGTAAGAGATGAAGTGGAAAATGATTGATGTACAACCAAAAGATAAAATTGTTCATAAGATATAAAAGAAGTATAATCCATATATATATCAATCCATTCGATATTATGGATCATATCAAGGTGAAAAAATATCGATTGGAACTTCCAACAAACCATTATATAGCAAATACTGTGTTCGTTGTATTTCTCTCGAGAAATTACATACCTAATATTTCACATGTACTGAACTAAGAAATCGCACTACAAGAGAATGATGTTTATTATAATGAAAATTTGGATGATATTATGTATTTTGCAGGGAATTTTCTTTGAATCAAGACCAATCATTGGGTAACACTTTTGTGGAAAAATCACTAGCTTGGTGAAGCGAGTTGGGATTTAGAGGATATAAGGAGGTTGAATTATTCTCAATTGTTGGTTTAATTTTGAAATATTATGAGTATGTAATATCTTTTAAGGGAGTTTAATGTAACACTGATATATTTAATTAAATATATATTCAAAACAAATTTATGTTGCTTTGGTAGCTTGTGTTACATGCAACATCGACACTTAATGAAACCAGAAAAACTATAAATTTTTTTATTACATGACAGTAATCACATAGAATTTGGAAGGATATTTATGAATATAATTAACTAAATTAAGAAAATATATTATTTATACATCAATATAAAAGGATTTTTGGTGGATAATTAGTTATAAATAAAAGGAACTATTTTAAAATAAGGGTAATATTTTTCAGAAAAATAATTTTATGCACCCAAATGTGTTTTAAATAAATTAATTAAATAATAATTTTATTAAATGATTATATATTTTTATATGTTATATACTCAATAAAATGTTTCAAATTCATCGTATGTTTTTTCTCGACGTGTGATAAGAATAAATCCAATTTCCTACATAAAAGTTGAATTTTAATAAAAGGATGCTCTATCACCTTTTTCACACTAACATTAATATTATTTTTTCTACATTTAAAATATTTGTTTTAAAAAATATATTTAATATCTTATATCATAATTTCAAAATTATAATTGAACTATTTTGTTTTTGAATTTATGGAAATGTTAAAAGTTTCTATGAATAGTGAAAATGCTGGTTTTCATTATAAATTTCATTTTTTAAGGAAGTAAATAAAATATTTCTTCAAGATGGTTTTAAAAATAAAATTTGTTAAAATATACTTCTATTAATCCAATTTCATTCATTTTATTCGATTTCATATTGAATTTTTGTATAGATACCTTTTAAACTTCCAAAACTTATCCATTTTGAGAACCACTCTTTTTGTCGCATATGTGAGAATAATTTTGAATTAAATTTTTATAATGATGTGAATTTATGTTATAAAAATGGATTATAAATTTTGTATCTGAATAATTTATATTATAAAATATCTACCACTTTATTTTCCTTCATAGTTAAGTTTAAAATGATTAAAAATTAATTAACATGGTTAAGGATAAAACAAGTTTACTGAGGGTTAAAATAAAATGAAATGGGGTGAGAATGATCTAGAAAATTTTAAAAAACCAATTTTATGGTCATATATCTACCTTAACACCTTTTTTATTTGATACAGGCCAATTTTTGATCCTTTTTAAAATGAAAAATATGATCACACCTTTTTCATTTCAAAAATTACAAGTTTTCTACTCACCTCACTTATAAAAGGAAACACTCTATCCTCTACTATTAACTATTACATGAAATTTTTCATCATGTATGAACTAAAAAATATTATTCATTATTTACATCCCCACATAAAATAATTTGTTTTGAGATCATAAATCCAATATAGGAAGGATTCAGGTTAAACCTTGAGTGGTTTTTTAAAAAAGGGGTAAATATTTTAACTATGAATTTCTGTTTTAATTCATGTTCTAAATACATAAAATATTGTAAAACTATAAAAAATTTATAACACAATAATCTTATTTATAGTTTGTTATTATTATATTAATTTATTAACTAATATCCATCATTTCTTTTATAAAATAGGTTACGAAATCTTCATTCATCTGTACGGAGGAAAACAACCACGAGAACAAATGCTTTTTTTTCCATCACCACCTCTCACAACTAGATATGAAGATTGAATTAATGTTCATATTTGAAAATTATTATATTATTAAACCTATTTTAGGTCTATAAAACATATTAATTCTTACCTCCCAACCCATTGTATGATAATAACATCACTCATGTGTATGGAAGATTACCGCCACACAGACCGATGAGATTTATTTTAAATTTCTATTTTACTTTGATAGTATAAAGGATAGATAAAATGAATAAGTTTTATACTTTTCATATAATTATAATTATTTAATTATGATATCACATGTAACTTATTATATTCCATTCAACGGTGTATACGTTAAATTCGTTCGTTTGTATGACGAACTACATCCTCATGAATCGATGAGATTCATTATTTATGCATTCCATACATGGAAGGTAATAAAGATATATTTAAATGAATATATGGAATAAATATGAAATAAAAAATATTATATAATTAAATTATATTAAATACCCTTATTTCATTCTTTTCATCAAAATAGTGGAATCGACGCTTATGCATACGTAAGATCTACTATCTTTATAAACAATGTATTTTATGTCATTTCATTTACATTTATGTATTACTATAAATACATATTAAATAAATACATATTATATTTATATTATGATTAAAATTATGTAGATTATGGTACGTTGATAAATTAATATGGATCAAAAAATAACAAATCAAAATATACACGAAAAACAAAGAAGATATTGCTCGAAAAGTGATTTTAAAATGGAATCTTTAGAAAATGGGTAATAAAATGGCATAAGTAAATAAAAAATTGTATGATATATATATTTAAGGTTATTTATTGAATTTTTATAATAATGATATTTATTATAAAGGATTTTTGAACTTGTATGAATGAAGTCGAGGCTTTAGGGTAAGGGATTTTGGTCTCACATTTTACTTTTGTGAGACACAAGCCATATTCACCACCTATTTCATTGAATAATTTAATGTAACATAATTTTTACTACGTATTTGATCAATTGATACCATACTTATTATTTCTCATGAGGGGTTAGGAATATG
This sequence comes from Viscum album, assembly GCA_963277665.1. Classification (NCBI taxonomy): domain Eukaryota; kingdom Viridiplantae; phylum Streptophyta; class Magnoliopsida; order Santalales; family Viscaceae; genus Viscum; species Viscum album. Next base: position 13,211 of record CAUJRU010003695.1, read on the forward strand.
ATGACACGATATTTATAAAAGAAATTTCTTTTCATGGGTTATACTACAATGAATTATTTATAAAACCAAACCAATTATCATGTGTTATGATATGATGAATTTTTTATGATCATGTGGAACACATATTGATGGATAATGGGTTGTTAAAGACCTATATCTATCTCCATTACATTGGGAAAATATAAATAGATGATTTTTAAATATTATATATGTGAATATGATTACATGTTTACAGTGTTATGTTTGAACATGATTTCTTGTTTTGGTTATTATTCATGAACCAAATAACATGTTAAAAATTTGATACATGAACCACATAACATGTTAATAATGTTATGAATAGAACTAAAACTCATGTACTTATAGTTATTATTGGACCTTTTTTCTTTTCCATATGTTTTTTTGATGGCATAATTTCATGTCATTGTCTTAATGAGTGAACATGTTTCTATTTGTACATGTGAATATTGGTAGAATATTGTGTGTATTCTATAAATATATTTCATGTACCATGTTATGGTATCATGTATTTGTTTCATTGATTTCCTTTATGATTCATGTCTTATTAACATCCATGATTTTTTCCATGACTCATGTTTATGGTATTTGAATGAATTTTGTATGAACTTTGTATGTTATCTTTATGATCTATATTCATTATACTTCATTTATGATTGAATATTTTCATTAATTGATATCTATAATGTTTACTCTTTCATATCTTATGCGACCTTCAATTATTATGTTTCCCTACCAAGGTTATGAATAATGGTTTTTAATTCGGCATGACTATAATGATTACTAAATGGGGATAACCTAATAGGATAAGTGGAATATCATTCATGAAATAATAATATTTTGTATGTATTCCCCAATTAAAAAAACCTATATGGTCCCCAAACATTTATTTTTGAAATTTATTTTATATTTTCCTACAAAGATGAAATATTTATTTTTGAGAAGTTTGGGCTTTTACACTATGACATTGAGAATTTCCTTGAAAATAATGATATTAAATATAATGTTTCTTTGTCCAGAACATCCAAAAAGAAAGTAATTTTTAAAATATAAATTGACGATGACAACATAGAAAAGAAAAATTTGATAGAATTTTTTATCTATAATGACTACTATAAAGAAATAAAAAAAATCATAGTGCATACATAGAATAGAGTATTTCTCATTCTCAGAGTAGAGAATATTGCATATAAAATGTTTCATGGATCGAATAACTGATTGAATATTTTTTTTATAATTTATATGAAATTTTTTTATTTCAAATAAATAAGTAAATTATGGTTTCAATTTGGATATAGTGTATAAATATATGTTTTTAGGTTATTCATCAAAATGTGATGGCAATAATTATTTCAATAAAATGATGATAAAGGTTATTGAGATAAGTGATGTGAATGTTGTTTAGTATGAATCTAAAGAATATTTTGGATAAATTAATCCTGAAAAAGTATTTGGACAAGATATAGATATAAATTTACAACTGAGATAATATCAAAATATTCAGATTGATGAAATTTATGATGATGAATCAATATAAGAAAAAGATGAAGTAGTGAGACAACCTATGAGTCAAATAAGAATAATAAGAGTATATGATGATATAAACTATATCATTTGGGATTAATATACTAAAAATCATACCCATAGAATATGAATATTAGACAACACTACTTTATTATATGATATTGTACTAACCTTTTTATTATAGAAATTGTAAATGAAGAATTATTGATAAAATATATGAATTAAGTCTTGGACATGATTAATAAAAATTAGACATGGGATAATTTTGATAAAATGAAACAAAATAATGTGATAGATAGAAATAGGGACTTTAATAACATGATATATAAATATCAAATAGTTTTCTGATTGAAATTATGGTTCATATTTAATAGATGTTATCAAATTACTGAAGTTGATGTTGATAAAGCACTCACTGCAGTTATAATAATGGATTCTATCATACATTTTCTATTGGTTTATATTTAAATAAATTCCAGAATACCCCAAATGGATATGAAGTCTAAATCTTTAGATGGATTCACGAATGAATGATTTTATACAGAATAAAAGGTTTTAATATTTATTGGAAATGATGATTCAAAATCATATATATTTCAAAAGGGTTTTTGCATCTTAAATTAAGAACCCCATATATGGAATTCATGGATATTTTTTAAAAAAAATCTATTGTTCAAGAGAGAGGGGCTCGATCAAATCCTATACATGAAGATTTTATATAATATAAATTTTATGGTAATGGTGCATATGGATGGAATAATCAGTAGAGGTAATAAAGATAATTCATTTGGAAGGTTTTATCAATAAATAGGTTCAAAATATGAATTATAAATTTTTATAGAACGAAATTACATTTTATGGATTTAAATAAAATAAAATAAATAATATGATTTCATTTTATTGGTAAAATTTGGAATAGAAGTGTTGATTTAATTAAGAATAGTACAGTGTATGCATGTTTAAACTTTTATATCAGTTTTAACTAAATTAGGAATGCATAAAGGCAACTAGGGAGTTGACTCAACATTATAAAGATGAATTATTATTATTTTATTTGTATTACAATAACCCTGAAATACCTTTTCTTTAGAAACTTCTTGGCAACATGAAATAAGATATTTATTGATAAAAGAAATGTTATTTATGTGAATAGAGTCATCTGGTTTATTCATGGAACAAACAATTATTGATTGGTATTAAAGGATATAAATTATTTAATTTTTTTTATTTTTATTATTTAAATTTGGTTTGTGACATTATATATTTAAAATCAACAAGTTGTTGAGATTTTTATATTGTAATAAACTATGTGGAATGTTTATGTAAGGAAAATTATTTTGTTTCACTGATTACATTAGAGGAATATTATATTTTTGGACATAAGTCCATCATAAAATTTATCTGGGTAAAAATATTGTGGGAATACATTAGTTATATGGTGAAAAAACATATGTTAATTTATTGAGACCAAAAAAAGTCCATAAAATGAAAATAAATATAAACAAAACTCACAAATAAAAAGTGACATAAATTTATTCTTTATAAAGGGGAGTGCGTATAGTTGTTTTGAAACTATATTTTTTTGGTACAATACATCAGGTGGAAAATATTTTCACAGGACTATTATTATCACTTGTATTTATGATGAAATGATTTAACCTTTGAGTTTAAAAAAATTTTTCAACCAAAATAGATTTGGACTTCAAATATCCCCCATTGAGTTTAATGCTATATTTGGATCTTTTTTCATATAAGGATTAATTTTTACAAGGTATAAGAATATATGGGAAGACACTATCTTTAGCGAATTGGTTGAATATTCAAGGCTTTATTAGGTTATTTATTATTGAATGAAAATATAAAAGATAATTATTTATCATATTTTCTACATCAATATTTGACTTAATTACGTGTATATAAAAAATAAATTATATTTTCTATGATTTTAACCAATAGAATCATCACAGATAACAGATTATTATCATAATTGATGTTGTTGACCCATTGAATTTTATTATCAAAGTGGTAGAATACATAAAGGTGGATAATTTCTCTAAGTATAATAATTACTATAGGTTGAAATTCTTGGTGATAATAGAATCCACTAAGAAGTCATATTGAGGTATGATTGCATTTATTTTTGATTGATAAGACTATTCAAAGGAGAATATTTTTGAAACTACAAGGTGCAAAGTTGGATTTATAATCAGTTGGATGATATGTTTGGAAGTATTTTTAAGAATTATGATGTTATAATAATTTTTTGGTACTCATACTGAGTAATCTATATTTTATATTATAAGTAGTAGGAAAAGGACACCACATTATGAAACCTCATTTGTAAATCCGTTACTATATTAAGAATTGGGAACTGAAAAATTATCATATTTTATACAAGATAAATTTAGGAGATCCAAAAGAGTCATCCTTGATGATACTTTTTTTTACTTTTTTATATTTATAATCTAATGGTTTACAAAAAAAATTGGTCACATAATGAATGATATATTGGTGACTTTTATTTATTTTAAATCATCATGTTATACACCATGATAATATGGTCAGACCATGAAGTATGTTAGTTGGTTTGTAGTGGTAATATTTATTTGAGTATGAAACCATGAATTAAATAATATATGAAAAGTACGATGATACCTAATCAATGTTGTATACCATTAAAAATATAAATGGTTGTGATTTCGGAATATTTAGAATTCATAGTACCTGAATAGAGTATTCACTGTGAATCATCAAGTCTCACCATAACTAACATGGAAATTGAAAATAAGTTAACCGTGAAATGGAGATAACATATTGTGAAGTAATGAGTTAGTATATGAATACTAAAATATTATTAAATTGAATAGAAATGATGAGGATACATAGTCAAAATGTTTTTTTGGTTATTTTATAAATTAAAAATCACATATTAAAATGATGTAGTAAAGATCAATTGGGTGTTAATGCATTGGTTTAATTTAAAGTGGAGGTTCCTAGAAGTTAATTATTGTTTTTAATTTCAAATATGAAAATAAAATATTCATTGGATAGAGAATAAAAATATAATGAAATAAAATGGTATCACACATAGACTAGATATGGAGGAATAATGATGATGTGGAAATAGAGGATCGTATTGGATGATAATTTAAAACATTGTATACAATGGTGAAGTGTGATCAATATGAGTCACATTAGAGTACACAAATGGAATCTTATTTTACTATGAATATTACCAAATATATATAAGTTAATATTAGATAATCATGGATAAAACCCATTTCAGTATAATGTTATATCAATAATTTATATATTTTAATTTTCAACCTGCATTTAATTATATATTTATATCACTATTGAAATTATTATGTGGAAGAGTGGAAGAGTTATTAGAATGTATATTGGAAAATTTGTTTTCCTCAATTTGTATCTACGTACCAGTGAAATAGTGGTTAATTAGAGTATCATCACTCATGCTCTGTGGATGCAGTCATGTATTGGTGAACCCTGTAAGAATCACATGACCATGCTCTTTACTTTTTTTATGAATGTAAATATAAAAATAGATCTATGTTATCTTTAATAACATAAATACTAGATCTAATTTTTATTAATGGTAAAAAGAACTTATAAATTCACCCTAATCCACCCCACATTCTTTGGGTATTTTGTAGGACCTCATCTTACAAATGAAAAATCATTCATGTTAATTATATGTTCAATGAAAATAATACCAAAAAAATCGTGATTAAATGTATTGATTTTTAGTGACTATAATACAAAAATTCAAGGATGTAAAGATGATTTATATACCTTTTATAGATGATTATAACTTATATATAATGGATAGTGGTTATCTTCAAAACAAATAAATTGATCATGTGTATTACATGTTATCATATATTTCAAAATAAAATTCATATAAAGAAACATTGGAAGTTATAAAGTAATAATTTTTCAAAATTTATTAATAATATGGTGGAATAGTACCTTGGGATATAAGTAATGTAGGGAAAAGTCATAGTGTTTAGTACTCCTCAACAAAACTATGTGGTTGATATGGGTAAATAACTCATTAACAATATTAATTGATAAATGATTATTGAAATCAATATTATATAAATTTATTGGACAATTTTGACACCCCTACTCCTCTATGGAATTTAAAATTATATATACTTGGGTTATTTTAACATTTTGTGGATCTATTTGGTATTTTTATAGTTTAAGAGATTTTAATTGTAGAACAGGCCTCAACAAGGCATGTGGGTCATGCCAAAACCATGTGTAAGGTTGTAGGGTGTGGTTATTGTGTTTTTTATATTATTTATTTCATATCAAGGAAAGGTTTAACACTATGATTGGGGAGGTCAATCTTGAAAATAACTCTAGAATCAGTGCTACTTTTTAGACGACACGACCAGGTGTCATGCCACGACAGGTGATCCATAAAGTGGTAATACCAATAAAATTGTAGTGTAAAAACATTACCTGAACCTGGTTAGTGATTTCTCACTTTTTCCTCTCTCATGGGTCCAAAAATGATATTATGAGGTGGCAGTCTAATTTTGATGCTCCTACACCCAGTTTGTTTTCATTTAACCTTTTTTCCCTAGTAAGAATTTTGGTCTTTGGCTACCTTTTTCTCCTATTTAGCATTTCAAAACACATGTAGATATCTAAAGAAGTCTAAATATCCCTAATAATTGATTATAAGAACCTCATATACTATTTTTTGGTGGAATTGGTTGGTATAGTCATATTTTACTCTTCCTTAACTTCATTTCTGAATTTTTTTTTCTTTTTATTCATCCTAGTAAACTTATGGGTATCGTTTTCCATATTTATGTTTTTAGATTGTTTCAATTTGGTTCATTGGATATATATGAATTGTAAAGGTAGTTTCATGGAGGATGATTTTTTCCATCATATGAAACTTGTTAAAAATTAGTTCGGTGATTAAGGTATGTATTATTTTAAAACTAAATTATTTTATATGTATTAAAATGAATTATATTTTTTTTTCATTTTATACAAAATTGATTCCCATGATTGGTATTTAAATTTGGTTTATTTGTATTCATGTGTGTCTTAAATGGTTTTTCATGGTATTATAGTTTTAATTCTCAATGTAAATATTTTTTTAATGGATTGTGTTTTCTTAAATTCCTAAGAGTTTATTGTCATAGAAATTTTAGTACTTAAATATCTATTTTTTAGTTTTTTTACCAAAAAATAAAATTTTTGAGTTTTTTTGAATATTTTATAAAAAATGGAGTATTTTATCTTTTGAAAATTGAAATGAGTCTTGATGGTCTTTGAAGTGTTATGTGTTAATCAAAAATGGAGTGGGGTTCGCTAAAATGTTTTTATATTAATATTTCAAAGTGTGATATTTAATTATGAAAAGTGAATTGGTATTATGAGTTGGTTTTATTGAAGGCCTGTTTTTAAATTTTATAAAATATATTTTCATAAAAAATTTGATACCCTCAAATGATCCCATTTCTTATATTGTTCTTCATGTGGAATGAGGCCTAGTGGGGGGGGGGTTATTATATTACTGTATGATTTGAAACGGGGTTTTATTATAAGGGTGTTGGAGGTGATATCAAGGTAATTAAATATGTATTATTATTGGTACATGTGATGATCACATTACTTGTTTATTTACTCACCACTACGTGATTATTTTCATGGGAACCCTAGTAACCCAATAAAATGTATGTATGCGTGTTAAAATAAATTAATGTTTACAATATAGCTAGTTCCATAGAAATTGTTTTCGTTAATAGGGGGTTAAATTATACAAAATGAGTCCCAAAAGGGATAATGAATGTGGTGTTTTAGTTCCTATGTTTTTTGTAGTGAGTGATTTGATACACTAGTTATAGTATCATTCTAGGTATGATACATGTGAATTTCTATGATACCTAGACAATATAGAGGATTATTTTTAGGATTATATTCCACTCATTAGTTTCCTTCTCCACATCATTATTTGATTATATGGAATCCTTTACTAATTTTCCAATATTATTATGTTTCACTGATATTTGGGTTCTTTTTGTTTCATGATATACATTAGTTATGGGTTTATATTTTTTCAAACTTATTTATAATATAGTTTGTAAAAGAAATTTTAATGTAAAGGACTATTTTTATTTAAAAAAATATGTAACAAAATGGTATTATAATATAGAATAAATTTTTATTTTATTTTTTATAAATTTTAGTAGTTGAATTCTCTTTGTTTGGAAGAGTTTTGAATTGAAGTGATGGTTCAAACATTATTTATATAAAATAGGTTGATACTATAAAAAATACTGAAGTATGTAATCTATAATATTCATAGTAATTAATATAAAAAAATATTAATTTTTAAAGTCTAAATTTGGAGTTATTTGATATAAGAAATTATTGAGTATCATTTTGGAAATATTACAATGCATTTTCATGGAATTTCTTCATTGTCCCTCAATTCATATGATCTAAAGATGAGGATGAGAATGTTCATGGAATTTCATTTCCTTTCTTTAGGAAACCTGCCAACCGGGCGGTTTGTTGATGATGGAACAACCACTACCAATAAAATAGTTTTTACCAGCGCCATCCTTTATCAGCGCTAATGAAAAAGTGCTGATAGGGGGGGGGGGGTTGTCTTTATCAGCCTTAAAAAAAGCGCTAATAAAATCACCCCATTATCATAGCTTTTTTTAGCACTGATAAAGGTACGCCCTTTATCAACGATTTTTTAGCACTCATAAAGGGACACCCTTTATCAGCGTGTTTTTGTAGCGCTGATAAAGGGGGAGCCTTTAACATCACTTTTTTAAAAAGCACTAATAAAGCATCAAATTCAAAAAAAAATTAATTAAAAATAATATATTAATATATAAATATATAAATATAGTTATATTGATATAAATATAATATATAATTTTTAAATATATTTAAGATAATTACAAATATACATTTACACTTAATATACTTAATATATAAAATATTTAGTGGAAATGTATTCTAATAAAATTTAAAAAATATTTTTAATCAATAATTTTCAAATTATTATTGACTAATAGTCATTTAATAACAATTTGAAGAGAAAAAAATAAAAAAATTAAAAACAGATCCAAAATATATTGAAAACCAAACTCAAACTTCAGACGACCATAAATTTTGATCCCGGTGTCCGTTTGAGCTCTACCACATATCAAATCGAATCCTGCGATGAGTTCAACGTCGCTATTACCCAAAGGGTCCGGTCCAGGTTTTTGGAGGCCAAAATAGGCCTAGAAGGCCTCCAAAACTGAGTTTTTAGTCGGGGTACCCCGATTTTTTATCATTTTGTGGATTTTCAGCCTCGTTTAAGGGGGTACTATTGGCTTTTGATGGTGGGGACTGCATTTATTCCAAGGTATTACATTCATATTGATATTATGTCTTTTAAATTTCATCGCTTTTTATAATGAACTGCTATTTATAATCAAATATATAACAATATATACATATTTTCTATATATTCACACATTAAAATTTAATTATAAATATAAATAATAAAATATAGTAACATATAAGATTTATTAGCTTTATCTAAATAATAAATAATATCCATTTTATTTAAAATAAAAATATATTAATATTTATATACCTATATATTAATCTAACTATATATATTAATATAAATATATATAAATATATATTAATATAAATATATATTACTATACGAATAAATATAACTATATATATATATAAATAGAGATATATATTAATATAACTATATAAATATATATTAATATAATAATATATATATTAATATAAATATATATTACTATACGAATAAATAGAACTAAATATATATATATATATATATATATCATGAAATGGAAAACAAGTCAAAATAGAGGACTGGTAAGGGATTAAGCGCACATGGGGGATGTCTCGAGATCAAATCCTTGTGGAGGCAGGGGTGCGCGTGCATGGGGGAATATGGGAGGAAGCACTGATAAAGGGTGGAGGGGTGTCTGGGGTGCTGTATGGTGAAAAAAAAATCGATGTTAAAGGGCGGGCTCAAGCATTATAAAAGCCCCCCCGATTGGCAGTATTTGATTAATGTTTTTTTAAAAAACTATATAGTATGTGTTATTGTAAAAAAACCTACCATTAATATAAGCGGCGTGTTGTGTTCTTATGCCAACACATATGCATGAAGGGCCGAAAAATCATGAAATTTAAGCCTATTCCTACTATCTCAAAAGTGATATAATTACCTATTTTAGCAATATATTCGGTATGGACTAATAAGGGATATTATTATGTGTAATTCTATAGGAAAATTCATTGATATATACATTATTCTTCAATGATATTTATTTTCTAATGACATCTATTAACAAAAAATCACATTGAACACTCAAATTATTACCCAATTAACAACTTATTTCATTACAAATAATATGATACTAATTTTTCAACATAGATGAAAAATTATTTTTTTATTTTATTTCTATTTTAGAAGCATGTATTGGAAGACACCATGGAATAGTTTCAATACATATAAAACACTTCCTCAATCAAAATTTTAGAACCATTGCATATTTGATATGTGATAGGTAATGTGTTTTTATGAATACCTTTACTCCATATTTAAAATGGCTGATGACGATTTTTTATGATATTCTTCAACAAGACACATCATAAAATTTAATAAATTTTACCAATTATATACATCACATCGCTATGTTTTCATAAAATATCATAACAGAATAGCATATTAATTATGATCACCACATTAACATTATTTAATATAATTCATGGAGAATTATTTTACTAATGATAAGTCAATATAACATGCCTTTATTTATTATGGTTTATATTTTTTAGATAGGATCATATATTTAGTATAGCTATTTTTTTTGCTCAAAATAAAATAATCACATTGAAAATTAAACATATAATCTACTAGGGATATAACGACCCATACTTTACATACATTTTTAATACTTCAAAAATTGAAGCACACTTATTACAACATATGACAAAACCACAAAGGACCGTATAGGTATAGTGTCTTTAGAAACTGGTAAACATAAACAACTGGTTCATAAATATTCTACAGTGTCTCCCATTTATTTCATCATATCTAGGGTCCCTTTTAGCATATTCTACTTAATATCCATCTTCCTGACCTGGGGAAAAGAAAACATAAAAGGGTGAGCTCAAATGCTCAGCAAGGGCAAATAAAGGAAATAAAAATCATATCATATCTTTTTGAAAATCAAAACCTGCAAAAGAGATCATAATATCTTAACATGGAATAAATCATAGAAGTGAAAATGAGATCACCATAATCATAACATGAAACTTGAAACTTTGTGGCATGCACACATAATCATGGAAAATCATTTCTTGTTAGTCATGACTCATTGCCAAGACTATCTTAGTGGACAAAGTCCCTTTCTGAACCGAGTTCACTCCTCGTTTCAGTCCTGTATCACTGAACCGAAATAACCTTCCGTTCCAGCCATGTCTATCTCATGAGATATAAAATCTTTACCCAATGCATTGGAGGGAGATATAGGTCCCACCCATCTTATAATGAATCCTTTCTTATGTGTGCCACATAATCATAAAACATACATCATCGCATAACACATGTAACAAAAATGGGATTCTTGAAACCTCATGACATCATAAAATCATATAAGGAAAATGACTTCATAAAAATAATTCCCTCACAACATAATCAAATCAATGTAATTAAAGGGATAAAAACAGAACCCTTTATTATCTTAGATGGAAAATAATTTTGATAAAACACTTGAACTCCATTCTTGAGGAAAATATCCTTTCTTTTTCAAAAACACTTTTCTTTTCATAACATGTCATACAATTATAAACTAAAAGAAGTTGATTAAAAATAAACTTGAAAACTTGTAAAGGAAGCTTCTTGGAAATAATGTTTTAAAAATCCATTCATGCCGTATAAGTTAAAAAAAACATTCTTCGTACTTTTGTCGGAAAAGTCAAAAAGTACCTCGTACGGAAAAACGACAAAAGATTCCTTTCATATTCTTTACTAAAAACTCACCTAAGGGTAAAATTGGATTTAAACTATTTCAAGTGGATGGAAACAATATTTCATATTGAGGGAACATGGATGTGGATGATAAAATACACCCCAGTAAATACTTACGAATAAACAATCTCGGATAAAAATGAGATTGTGATATTTCCCTTACCTTAGGTCCGATTAGCTTTGTACGTGTCCGAAGCTCCTGTATAATGGTTTAAATAATGTTATTGACTTATTCCAGAATCATACATATTTATATGATATCATATATGGTCATATTATTAGCTTCTTGTTAGTAATATTTCATTGTTACTTGTTACTCGGGTCTTTATAACTTTTTGTTCTTATGCGTGTTTTGTCGAATAATTTCTTATTCTTATCTTTAGGTTGTAGATAATTTATTTCCAGAATGGTATTAGTGTATTATATACCATATTCATTCATTCAATTCATTTATATAATCATTACAAAATGAAGATCATGTAGAACGAGTCGCATCACATCGTGGAGACGGTATTCCGTACGTACGCACGAGTGATGATATCATTCCTATGATCGTGGAATTGTATTGGAGTATATATATATCATTTCAGTATCAATATTACTTCATAATAATCATATTTAGTTACTCATTACACCATTATACCCATCCTTGTAAGGTGATGGTGGAAAATATATTACACTACGGCGTGGAGACGGTATTCCGTACGTACGCACGCGCGGTGATTTCATTTTTCCGTAGGATGGATAGAAGGTGAATTAGGGTTGTTTCATATTTATAATAAAATATCAGTATGTAAGTAATACTGATGTTATTACTTTATCATGAAACAACTAAAGAAGAAGAAGTTGAAGAAGAAAGAAATTGAAAAGATCGGTAATGGATATTACCTCTTCTTTGGAACGCTTCTTTGAATCCACCACTTAAAGAACTAAGATTGGTCTTTGGAGAAGACCAGGACCTCTAGGATTATTCTAGGGGAGTGTAGAGGAGAAAATTGCAGGGGTTGGCCGAGCTTGAGTGCTCAATTTGGTGTGAGGAGGAGGGGGAGGAGGTGCCCTTTTATAAGGGAGGAGAGGGGCACCTTAGGAATATCTCAAAATATTATTTTATATTAAAGTCAAAATCGGTTTATAATGGTTCCAAAGGGTCTTATTTCGAAGATAAAGTGGGGAAGGGTCGAAATCCTATCAACCAATAGGATTTAGACAAGTTTAGGTTATTATTTTAACCTTATCAATTAGATTTAACTCTAAGTTAAATAATTTAACTCTTACCGTGTCTTTTTGTTTTCTTTCACTATATGGTTAATACACTTACTATAACATGCCAAACGAACCCCAAATTGTTTATTATTAATATATATATCCTTATCTAAGTCATTTGGCCGAACCTTAGATTTTTAGGAATAAAATAACAATTAATAATATAATATTTTATTTAAAAACTATTTTGTGTCAATTTTGACACTATTTGATATATGATTTTTGTGAAAGTCATAACAGAATTATATGTTCGAACCAAGTTGATTAAATCAACAATAATATATCATAGTAACCATGAAAATTAGTGGAATTCATAAAAAGTCTTAAATTACATTTATTTTGGTATTTATATTATCAATTTTGTCAATATTTCATTAATAAGATAATTACTGCATCATCTTTGTGTCATAAATAAATTAAATTATTTGATGTCTAAAAATTACAAATAAAATACCATCATGTAGGAAATCTTTTTAGGTTTCTAATGAATATTTACAATCGAATTTATCTTATGTATAACCCCATATTAAAAATGATTTACTTATTAAACTTTGATTTTAACTATTTTAACCCTTCTTTAAATAAATTAATAATAAATGTCCTAATCTAATCCAAGTGGGCCTAAATGGTCATATTTTATTCCTAAGTTTGTTTTTGGTCGAATTACACTTGTCCAATAGAATTAGGACATGTGTTAGGGTAATATTAATATCATATTTACCCTTAGTTACCCTATTTACTATTAACCGCGGTAAAAATAGTAAAAAGTTACTATTCACCAAAAAATTATTTTCATCTCATTGAACCACATTTTAGTCCTTGATATTAACCGTGTCTCTCGGATTTGTGAAATTCCATTCACAGAAGCGGTAAAATTAAGTTTTATGCAAAATTCAGTTTTTAACCTACCACTTAGTGGTTTCACTATTCATCAAAAATTGAAAGTTTTCAGAAAAATACCAAAATTTCACCCTAGGCTAATTTCGATATTCTGAGTCCAAAAATGAAGTCCCTTTTGAAAAATAAAATTTATAAAATTTCAAAAAGTGGTTATTACTATTCATAACGGCTAGTTTTAATAGCATAATGTTGTTTAGTGAAACTCGGTATTGCGTACGACGCAAGCTATCGAGGAAGGTCGCGATTGCGTGTAAAGCAAGCCAAGCAAGTGTTGTGTAAAAAAAAGATTCTTTTGATGATTTATATAACATAAAAGTCTCGGGTGTTACATTCTACCCCCTTAAAAAGAATTTCGCCCTCGAAATTCGTCACTTTGCAACAAACAAATGAGGATACTTCTCCCTCATCATATCCTCAAGCTCCCATGTAGCTTATTCAAGTTGGTGGTTTCTCCATAAAACTTTCACCAAGCGAGTGGTCTTGTTTCGTAGGACTTTTTCGCTACGATCCAGAATCTCTATCGGCTGTTCTTCATAAGAAAGATCTTGCTCCAGCGGTACAACTTCTGAGCTGAGTACATGTGAAGGATTTGGTATGTACTTTCTCAGGAGAGATACATGGAACACATCGTGAACTTGAGAGAGATTCGGTGGAAGCGCCAATCGGTAAGCTACCTTCCCAACACGATCCAATATTTCGAAAGGACCGATATATCTAGTGCTCAACTTCCCCTTCTTTCCAAATCTCATAACCCTCTTCCAGGGAGATATTCGTAAGAACACTTTATCACCCACTTCAAACTCTAGGTCTTTTCTTCGGTTGTCGGCATAGCTTTTCTGTCGACTCTGAGCTGCTCTTATGTGTTGTTGAATAGATCTGACCTTTTCTGCCATTTCATCAACGAGATCAGGTCCTAATAGCTTTCTTTCCCCAACTTCATCCCAGCAAGTTGGAGTCCTGCATTTCTTTCCATAGAGAGCTTCATAAGGAGCCATTTGAATACTGGAGTGAAAGCTATTATTATAAGAAAATTCCACCAAAGGTAGGTGTTGATCCCAACCTCCTTTGAAATCCATAGAGCAAGCTCTCAACATATCTTCTAGGGTTTGAATTGTTCTCTCAGACTGACTGTCTGTCTGGGGATGATAAGCAGTGCTGAAACTCAACTCTGTATCCAGAGTATGCTGAAGACTTCGCCAGAACTTCGAGGTAAATCTCGGATCCCGATCAGATATAATAGAAAGTGGTACTCCATGTAATCTTACCACTTCCTTTACATATATCCTGGCAAGCTGATCTAGAGAGAAATCCTCTCTAATAGGAATGAAGTGTGCAGACTTTGTAAGACGATCAACTATGACCCAAATAGCATCATTGCCTTTGGATGTTTTAGGAAGTCCTGTGACAAAGTCCATAGTGATGTTTTCCCATTTCCATTCGGGTATGGGTAATGGTTGTAACATCCCCTTAGACTTCTGTCTCTCAGCTTTAACTTGTTGACAAACCAAGCATCGAGAGACAAATTCAGCAACATCTCTTTTCATTCCATCCCACCAGAAGTACTCTTTCAGGTCCCTATACATCTTCGTGCTTCCAGGATGAATAGAGAATGAAGAACTATGAGCCTCATCCAGCAGCTCCTTCTTTAATTCGGGGATGGGAGGAACACAAACCCGATTCCTGAACTTTATTATCCCATCACAATCAAGGTTGAATTCAGGAACATTTCTCACCTTCTTTTGTAACTCGACATCTTCTTTCTGTGCCTCTTTAATCTTCACATGTATAGATGGTTGAACATTCATTTAAGAAAGATAAGATTTTCCCCTTCCATTATAATTCCAAGATCCATCCTTTGTAAATCCATAAATATTGGATCTTTTGTGATCCTCATCATGGATAAACTAGCATGGTCTTGTCGACTTAATGCATCTGCCACCTTGTTTGCTTTCCCAGGGTGGTAATGGATTGAGCAGTCATAATCTTTAATCAGCTCCAACCATCTTCTTTGGCGCATATTCAGCTCCTTTTGTGTGAAAATATACTTTAAACTTTTATGATCAGTATAAATATCACACCATTCACCATAAAGGTAATGCCTCCAAATCTTTAATGCAAAGATTACCGCAGCCAACTCCAAATCATGTGTTGGGTAATTTTGCTCATGGATTTTCAACTGTCGTGAGGCATAAGCTATCACCATATCATTTTGCATAAGAACACACCCCAATCCCTTCTTGGATGCATCACTGTAGATCACAAACCTTTCTCCACTACAAGGCAATGTGAGCACAGGTGCACTGGATAACCTTCTTTTCAACTCCTTGAAATTCTCTTCACATTCCTCTGTCCAGACAAACTTAACTCCTTTCCGAGTCAACATGGTGAGTGGATTAGATAATCGTGAAAAATCTTTTACAAAACGTTGATAATATCCAGCCAAACCAAGAAAACTTCGGATCTCAGTTACTGTTGTTGGTCTTGACCATCTTTCTATAACCTCTGTTTTTGCTGGATCCACAGATATCCCCTCTTTTGAGATTATATGACCCAAAAATGCAACTTTTTGAAGCCAAAATTCACACTTGGTAAATTTGGCATAAAGCTTCTCCTTTCTCAGGGTCTTCAATATAATTCTCAAGTGATCTTCATGCTCTTCCTTGCTCTTTGAATAGACAAGAATATCGTCTATAAAGACTACCACAAATTGATCAAGATAGTCTCTAAAGACTCTATTCATTAGATCCATGAAGATAGCAGGGGCATTAGTAAGACCAAATGGCATCACTATAAATTCATAGTGTCCATACCTTGTACGGAAAGCCGTCATTGGTATATCCTCCCTTTTGACCCTTAATTGATGATACCCTGAACGAAGATCAATCTTGGAAAAGTATTGAGCTCCGCGTAGTTGGTCGAATAAGTCATCAATGCGTGGGAGAGGATATTTGTTCTTGATAGTGATCTTGTTAAGTTCTCGATAATCAATGGAGAGTCTCATTGATCCATCTTTCTTCTTAACAAATAGAACAGGTGCTCCCCAAGGTGACGCACTAGGGCGTATGAATCCCTTATCAAGATTCTCTTGGAGTTGCTTCTTCAATTCCTGCAACTCAATTGGGGCCATTCTATAAGGTGTCTTTGAAATAGGCAAAGCACCTGGTACGAGTTCTATTGAAAACTCAACTTCACGATTTGGTGGAAGACCCGGCAATTCCTCCGGAAAGACATCATCAAACTCCCGTACAATGGGCATATTCTTAATCGTGAGTTTCTCACCAACCATTTGAGATAAATAACCTTCATTTAGTGGAATCAATACCCATAATATGGAAGAAATTTCCACTGGAAGGTTATGTTCATCCTTGCATTGGTATACGATCGTAGATTGATCTGGAATATGAAATGTGACTTCCCTTCTTTGGCAATTGATATGAGCTCCATGTAGAGAAAGCCAATCCATGCCAAGAATCACATCAAATTCCACTAAAGGAAGGATCACAAGATTTGCAGGAAGCACTTTCCCACAAACTTCGATTGGAGAAGAATTATAAACTTTTGATGCGATTGATGTGCCATTAGGTGTTGTCACGGCTAACTCAACATCTAATTGTTGAGGTAATACGGTGATACCCTTAGAAAAGTCTTCAGAAATAAAAGAGTGGGTGGATCCAGAATCAAATAAAACATTTGCTACTTTAGAGTGGATGGTAAGTGTACCTTTCACCACATCGTTATCGTACTCCACATCGCTGATAGAAATTGCATGTGACTTTCCTTTGTCTTTAGCCTTAAGATTTTGTTGACGTCGACCATCATCATCAACCCTTGGATTTGGGCATTGATTGGCATAATGCCCCATCTCCTTGCACTTGAAACATTGAAGTGTAGTACGTTCATTCTGTGTATCCCTTCCTTTGTTTGCATCATTAGACATCTTCTTCCCATTATCACGGCATTCAAATTCCCGATGACCTTCCTTTCCACATTTAAAACATTTACTTGTCCCTTTAAGACCACTCCCTCCATGTTTCTTTCCACACTTTGAGCATAATGGAAAGTTCATCTTCTTTTCAGTGTGCTCTTTAGAGTTTCCTTTGAATTCCATCTTCCTCTTCTTATCAAACCCATGTGACTGATGGGTTACTCCAATCTCCATCTCGACTTTGAGAGCACATCGAACGATTTCCTCGTAGCTATTGAAGTCCCTTATGGATAACGCCCTTCGAAGACTTGGTTTTAAGCCACTAAAGAATCGATCGATCCTACTCTCAGGTTGGATAATAATACCAGAAGCGTACCTTGCAAGTCTTGTAAAATTTGCTTCATAGGTACCAACAGATTCATCATCCCTTTGCTTCAGTTCAAGAAACTCTTTCTCCATCATTGTTCGGAGAATACGAGGGAAGTACTTATTGAAAAATAAGTTCTTGAACTCGTCCCATTCCATAGACTCAATTTCATCCCTTTGCCTCGTATTCTTAACAAGATTCCACCATTGATCCGCATCTCCTTCCAAACGGTACACTGCTAGGATGACTTTATCATGTTCAGAACATTGAAGAACTGAAAATATCTTTTCAGTAGTACTAATCCATTGTTCAGCAACTAATGGATCAGTAGACCCGCTGAATGAAGGTGGACGCTGCCTCATGAAGGATTCAACAGAATGTTGCTCCCTCCTTTGCTCGTTTGGAAATCCTGCATGATTCATAGCTTGAGAAAGTTGTGTGAGCATGGCTACATGATTTTTCATTCCATCTCCCATATCGTTTGGTTTCTCAGGGGGACAATCATTGCATTGCCCATCGCATTCCGCATTAACACGGTTCCTTCGGGTTCCAGCCATTGACTAAAACCAAGAAGAATAGTGTGAGCAACACTAATTATAATAGGAAACCACATAATTCAAGAATAAAATTTTCATGCTTATGGACTTATCCTAGGTTATTCATGGCCATTTCTAAAACACTAAGATTATGTTCTATGCTTAGACTTATCCTTAGGGTTCTTACTAAGGCTTTCACATCCTAGTTTCCAAAGGTTGACTATACCTTTCCTCTGATACCAACTATAACGACCCATACTTTACATACATTTTTAATACTTCAAAAATTGAAGCACACTTATTACAACATATGAAAAAACCACAAAGGACCGTATAGGTATAGTGTCTTTAGAAACTGGGAAACATAAACAACTGGTTCATAAATCTTCTACAGTGTCTCCCATTTATTTCATCATATCTAGGGTCCCTTTTAGCATATTCTACTTAATATCCATCTTCCTGACCTGGGGAAAAGAAAAAATAAAAGGGTGAGCTCAAATGCTCAGCAAGGGAAAATAAAGGAAATAAAAATCATATCATATCTTTTTGAAAATCAAAACCTGCAAAAGAGATCATAATATCTTAACATGGAATAAATCATAGAAGTGAAAATGAGATCACCATAATCATAACATGAAACTTGAAACTTTGTGGCATGCACACATAATCATGGAAAATCATTTCTTGTTAGTCATGACTCATTGCCAAGACTATCTTAGTGGACAAAGTCCCTTTCTGAACCGAGTTCACTCCTCGTTTCAGTCCTGTATCACTGAACCGAAATAACATTCCGTTCCAGCCATGTCTATCTCATGAGATATAAAATATTTACCCAATTCATTGGAGGGAGATATAGGTCCCACCCATCTTATAATGAATCCTTTCTTATGTGTGCCACATAATCATAAAACATACATCATCACATAACACATGTAACAAAAATGGGATTCTTGAAACATCATGACATCATAAAATCATATAAGGCAAATGACTTCATAAAAATAATTCCCTCACAACATAATCAAATCAATGTAATTAAAGGGATAAAAACAGAACCCTTTATTATCTTAGATGGAAAATAATTTTGATAAAACACTTGAACTCCATTCTTGAGGAAAATATCCTTTCTTTTTCAAAAACACTTTTCTTTTCATAACATGTCATACAATTATAAACTAAAAGAAGTTGATTAAAAATAAACTTGAAAACTTGTAAAGGAAGCTTCTTGGAAATAATGTTTTAAAAATCCATTCATGCCGTATAAGTTAAAAAAAACATTCTTCGTACTTTTGTCGGAAAAGTCAAAAAGTACCTCGTACGGAAAAACGACAAAAGATTCCTTTCATATTCTTTACTAAAAACTCACCTAAGGGTAAAATTGGATTTAAACTATTGCAAGTGGATGGAAACAATATTTCATATTGAGGGAACATGGATGTGGATGATAAAATACACCCCAGTAAATACTTACGAATAAACAATCTCGGATAAAAATGAGATTGTGATATTTCCCTTACCTTAGGTCCGATTAGCTTTGTACGTGTCCGAAGCTCCTGTATAATGGTTTAAATAATGTTATTGACTTATTCCAGAATCATACATATTTATATGATATCATATATGGTCATATTATTAGCTTCTTGTTAGTAATATTTCATTGTTACTTGTTACTCGGGTCTTTATAACTTTTTGTTCTTATGCGTGTTTTGTCGAATAAATTCTTATTCTTATCTTTAGTTTGTAGATAATTTATTTCCATAATGGTATTAGTGTATTATATACCATATTCATTCATTCAATTCATTTATATAATCATTACAAAATGAAGATCATGTAGAACGAGTCGCATCACATCGTGGAGATGGTATTCCGTACGTACGCACGAGTGATGATATCATTCCTATGATCGTGGAATTGTATTGGAGTATATATATATCATTTCAGTATCAATATTACTTCATAATAATCATATTTAGTTACTCATTACACCATTATACTCATCCTTTTAAGGTGATGGTGGAAAATAGATTACACCACGGTGTGGAGACGGTATTCCGTACGTACGCACGCGCGGTGATTTCATTTTTCCGTAGGATGGATAGAAGGTGAATTAGGGTTGTTTCATATTTATAATAACATATCAGTATGTAAGTAATACTGATGTTATTACTTTATCATGAAACAACTAAAGAAGAAGATGTTGAAGAAGAAAGAAATTGAAAAGATCGGTAATGGATATTACCTCTTCTTTGGAACGCTTCTTTGAATCCTCCACTTAAGGAACTAATATTGGTCTTTGGAGAAGACCAGGACCTCTAGGATTATTCTAGGGAAGTGTAGAGGAGAAAATGGCAGGGGTTGGCCGAGCTTGAGTGCTCAATTTGGTGTGAGGATGAGGGGGAGGAGGTGCCCTTTTATAAGGGAGGAGAGGGGCACCTTAGGAATATCTCAAAATATTATTTTATATTAAAGTCAAAATCGGTTTATAATGGTTCCAAAGGGTCTTATTTCGAAGATGAAGTGGGGAAGGGTCGAAATCCTATCAACCAATAGGATTTAGACAAGTTTAGGTTATTATTTTAACCTTATCAATTAGATTTAACTCTAAGTTAAATAATTTAACTCTTACCGTGTCTTTTTGTTTTCTTTCACTATATGGTTAATACACTTACTATAACATGCCAAACGAACCCCAAATTGTTTATTATTAATATATATATCCTTATCTAAGTCATTTGGCCGAAACATAGATTTTTAGGAATAAAATAACAATTAATAATATAATATTTGATTTAAAAACTATTTTGTGTCAATTTTGACACTATTTGATATATGATTTTTGTGAAAGTCATAACAGAATTATATGTTCAAACCAAGTTGATTAAATCAACAATAATATATCATAGTAACCTAGAAAATTAGTGGAATTCATAAAAAGTCTTAAATTACATTTATTTTGGTATTTATATTATCAATTTTGTCAATATTTCATTAATAAGATAATCACTGCATCATATTTGTGTCATAAATAAATTAAATTATTTGATGTCTAAAAATTACAAATAAAATACCATCATGTAGGAAAGCTTTTTAGCTTTCTAATGAATATTTACAATCGAATTTATCTTATGTATAACCCCATATTAAAAATGATTTACTTATTAAACTTTGATTTTAACTATTTTAACCCTTCTTTAAATAAATTAATAATAAATGTCCTAATCTAATCCAAGTGGGCCTAAATGGTCATATTTTATTCCTAAGTTTGTTTTTGGTCGAATTACACTTGTCCAATAGAATTAGGACATGTGTTAGGGTAATATTAATATCATATTTACCCTTAGTTACCCTATTTACTATTAACCGCGGTAAAAATAGTAAAAAGTTACTATTCACCAAAAAATTATTTTCATCTCATTGAACCACATTTTAGTCCTTGATATTAACCGTGTATCTCGGATTTTTGAAATTCCATTCACAGAAGCGGTAAAATTAAGTTTTATGCAAAATTCAGTTTTTAACCTACCACTTAGTGGTTTCACTATTCATCAAAAATTGAAAGTTTTCAGAAAAATACCAAAATTTCACCCTAGGCTAATTTCGATATTCTGAGTCCAAAAATGAAGTCCCTTTTGAAAAATAAAATTTATAAAATTTCAAAAAGTGGTTATTACTATTCATAACGGCTAGTTTTAATAGCATAATATTGTTTAGTGAAACTCGGTATTGCGTACGACGCAAGCTATCGAGGAAGGTCGCGATTGCGTGTAAAGCAAGCCAAGCAAGTGTTGTGTAAAAAAAAGATTCCTTTGATGATTTATATAACATAAAAGTCTCGGGTGTTACAAGGGATTTTATTTTTGA
>CAUJRU010003696.1:0-35654 GCA_963277665.1 Viscum album
GGGTATAGGTAATGGGTTTTTATGTTTAGGGTTCAGATGTTAGGTTTTAGAGTTCAGGTATTAGGGTTTCAGATATAGTGTTTTGGATCCAAGATTTAGGGTTATTTTGTTCAGTTTTGGGGTTTTGGTTGATGATTTCAGGGGTAGGGTTTATCTTTTAAGGTTTAGGGTTTATAATTTTTAGATTAGGGTATGGGAAGTTGTTTTGGGTTTGAGGTTCATCTTTTCGGTTTTAGGAGTTAGAGATTAGGGTTTTGGATATAGGGTTTTGGATATAGGGTTTTGGGTATTGTTTTTAGTATTTTTTTGGTATTGTTTTCAGGTTTAAGTTTTATGATTTGAGGTTAGGGTTTAGGTTTTAATGTCTAGGGTTTATTATTTTGAGAGGAGGGTATAGGGAATAGTTTTTTAGGTTCGGTATTTAGATTTTAGGTTTAAGAGTTTAGGTATTGGGGTTTAAGATATAGTGTTTTGGGTCCAGGATTTATGGATTTTTTTGTTCATTTTGGGGTTTCAGTTTATGATTTTAGAGCTAGGGTTTATGTTTTAAGGTTTAGGGTGTAGATTTTTCATATTTGGTTAAGGGGAATAGTTTTTCGGGTTTGGGGTTTAGGTTTTATGTTTTAGGGTTTAGAGGTTAGGGTTTGAGATATATGGTTTTGCTTATACCTTTTATGATTTGTTTGCATGGTTTTCTGGTTTAGGTTTATGGTTTCTGTGTTAGGGTTTAGTTTTTAAGGTTTGGGGTTTAGTATTTTGAGAGTAGGGTTTTGGGAATAAGTTTTTAGGTTCATGGTTCAGCTTTTCGGTTTTAGTGTTCAGGTATTAGGTTTTCGGATACACTCTTTTGGGTCCAGGATTTTGGATTTTTTTGTTCGGTTTTGGGGGTTCGGTTTACGATTTTCAGGGTAGGGTTTATGTTTGAAGGTTTAGGGTTTAGAATTTTTGAGATTAGGGTATGGGAAATATGTTTTGGGGTTCAGGTTTGATCTTTTAGGTTTTAGATTTTAGAGATTAGGGTTTTGGTATTGGGTTTTGGGTCTAGGTTTTAATATATTTTTTTGGTATGGTTTTCTGGTTTAGTTTTATGATTTCAGGGTTAGGGTTTAGGTTTTAAGGTTTAGGGTTTACTATGTTGAGAGTAGGGTATAGGGAGTAGGTTTTTAGGTTCAGGGTTCGGCTTTTAGGTTTTAGAGTTCAGGTATTAGGGTTTCAGATATAATGTTTTGGGATCATGATTTAGGATTTTTTTGTTCGGTTTCAGGGTTTCAGTTTATGATTTTAGGGTTAGGTTTTATGTTTTAAGGTTTGGGGTTTAGAATATTTATATTAGGGTATGAGGAATACGTTTTTGGGTTTGTGTTCAGATTTTCAGTTTTACGGTTTAGATATTAGGGTTAAGGATATAGTGTTTTGGGAATAGGTTTTAGGATTTTTTTGGAATGGTTTTCGGGTTTAGGTTTACTATTTTGGGGTTAGGGTTTAGGTTTTAAGGTTTAGGGTATATTATTTTTAGGTTAGGGTATAGGGAATAGGTTTTTTGGTTAGGGTTCTTCTTTTAGGTCTTAGATTTCCGGTATTAAGGTTTCGGATATAGTGTTTTGGGTCCAGCATTTAGGATTTGTTTGTTCGGTTTTGAGGTTTCGGTTTATGATTTCAAGAGTAGGGTTTAATTTTTAAGGTTTAGTGTTAAGAATTTTTATATCAGGGTATGTGGAAGATTTTTTTGGGTTCAGATTTCAAATTTAGGTTTTGGGTTTAGAGATTAGGGTTTCAGATATAGGGTTTCAGGTATAGGTTTTAGGATTTTTTGGGTATGGTTTTCGGGTTTAGGTTTATGATTTCTGGGTTAGGGTTTAGGTTTTAAGGTTTAGGGTATATTATTTTGAGATTAGGGTATATTTAATACGTTTTTAGGTTGAGGGTTCAGATTTTAGGTCTTAGAGTTTAGGTATTAGGGTTTCAGATATAGTGTTTTGGATCCTGGATTTAGGATTTTATTTGTTCGGTTTTGGGATTTCGGTTTATGATTTCAGGGGTAGGGTTTATGTTTTAAGTTTTAGTGTTTATAATTTTTATATTAGGGAATGTGGAAGATGTTTTTGGGTTCAGAGTTCAGCTTTTTGGTTTTTGGGGTTAGAGATTATAGTTTAGGATATAGGGTTTTGGGTATAGGTTTTAGGATTTTTTGGTATGGTTTTCAGGTTTAGGTTTATGATTTCAGTGATAGGGTTTAGGTTTTAAGATTTAGGGTTTATTATTTTGAGGTTGGGGTATAGGTAATGGGTTTTTATGTTTAGGGTTCAGATGTTAGGTTTAGAGTTCAGGTATTAGGGTTTCAGATATAGTGTTTTGGATCCAAGATTTAGGGTTATTTTGTTCAGTTTTGGGGTTTTGGTTGATGATTTCAGGGGTAGGGTTTATCTTTTAAGGTTTAGGGTTTATAATTTTTAGATTAGGGTATGGGAAGTTGTTTTGGGTTTGAGGTTCATCTTTTCGGTTTTAGGAGTTAGAGATTAGGGTTTTGGATATAGGGTTTTGGATATAGGGTTTTGGGTATTGTTTTTAGTATTTTTTTGGTATTGTTTTCAGGTTTAAGTTTTATGATTTGAGGGTTAGGGTTTAGGTTTTAATGTCTAGGGTTTATTATTTTGAGAGGAGGGTATAGGGAATAGTTTTTTAGGTTCGGTATTTAGATTTTAGGTTTAAGAGTTTAGGTATTGGGGTTTAAGATATAGTGTTTTGGGTCCAGGATTTATGGATTTTTTTGTTCATTTTTGGGGTTTCAGTTTATGATTTTAGAGCTAGGGTTTATGTTTTAAGGTTTAGGGTGTAGATTTTTCATATTTGGTTAAGGGGAATAGTTTTTCGGGTTTGGGGTTTAGGTTTTATGTTTTAGGGTTTAGAGGTTAGGGTTTGAGATATATGGTTTTGCTTATACCTTTTATGATTTGTTTGCATGGTTTTCTGGTTTAGGTTTATGGTTTCTGTGTTAGGGTTTAGTTTTTAAGGTTTGGGGTTTAGTATTTTGAGAGTAGGGTTTTGGGAATAAGTTTTTAGGTTCATGGTTCAGCTTTTCGGTTTTAGTGTTCAGGTATTAGGTTTTCGGATACACTCTTTTGGGTCCAGGATTTTGGATTTTTTTGTTCGGTTTTGGGGGTTCGGTTTACGATTTTCAGGGTAGGGTTTATGTTTGAAGGTTTAGGGTTTAGAATTTTGAGATTAGGGTATGGGAAATATGTTTGGGGTTCAGGTTTGATCTTTTAGGTTTTAGATTTTAGAGATTAGGGTTTTGGTATTGGGTTTTGGGTCTAGGTTTTAATATATTTTTTTGGTATGGTTTTCTGGTTTAGTTTTATGATTTCAGGGTTAGGGTTTAGGTTTTAAGGTTTAGGGTTTACTATGTTGAGAGTAGGGTATAGGGAGTAGGTTTTTAGGTTCAGGGTTCGGCTTTTAGGTTTTAGAGTTCAGGTATTAGGGTTTCAGATATAATGTTTTGGGATCATGATTTAGGATTTTTTTGTTCGGTTTCAGGGTTTCAGTTTATGATTTTAGGGTTAGGTTTTATGTTTTAAGGTTTGGGGTTTAGAATATTTATATTAGGGTATGAGGAATACGTTTTTGGGTTTTGTGTTCAGATTTTCAGTTTTACGGTTTAGATATTAGGGTTAAGGATATAGTGTTTTGGGAATAGGTTTTAGGATTTTTTTGGAATGGTTTTCGGGTTTAGGTTTACTATTTTGGGGTTAGGGTTTAGGTTTTAAGGTTTAGGGTATATTATTTTTAGGTTAGGGTATAGGGAATAGGTTTTTTGGTTTAGGGTTCTTCTTTTAGGTCTTAGATTTCCGGTATTAAGGTTTCGGATATAGTGTTTTGGGTCCAGCATTTAGGATTTGTTTGTTCGGTTTTGAGGTTTCGGTTTATGATTTCAAGAGTAGGGTTTAATTTTTAAGGTTTAGTGTTAAGAATTTTATATCAGGGTATGTGGAAGATTTTTTTGGGTTCAGATTTCAAATTTTAGGTTTTTGGGTTTAGAGATTAGGGTTTCAGATATAGGGTTTCAGGTATAGGTTTTAGGATTTTTTGGGTATGGTTTTCGGGTTTAGGTTTATGATTTCTGGGTTAGGGTTTAGGTTTTAAGGTTTAGGGTATATTATTTTGAGATTAGGGTATATTTAATACGTTTTTAGGTTGAGGGTTCAGATTTTAGGTCTTAGAGTTTAGGTATTAGGGTTTCAGATATAGTGTTTTGGATCCTGGATTTAGGATTTTATTTGTTCGGTTTTGGGATTTCGGTTTATGATTTCAGGGGTAGGGTTTATGTTTTAAGTTTAGTGTTTATAATTTTTATATTAGGGAATGTGGAAGATGTTTTTGGGTTCAGAGTTCAGCTTTTTGGTTTTTGGGGTTAGAGATTATAGTTTAGGATATAGGGTTTTGGGTATAGGTTTTAGGATTTTTTGGTATGGTTTTCAGGTTTAGGTTTATGATTTCAGTGATAGGGTTTAGGTTTTAAGATTTAGGGTTTATTATTTTGAGGTTGGGGTATAGGTAATGGGTTTTTATGTTTAGGGTTCAGATGTTAGGTTTTAGAGTTCAGGTATTAGGGTTTCAGATATAGTGTTTTGGATCCAAGATTTAGGGTTATTTTGTTCAGTTTTGGGGTTTTGGTTGATGATTTCAGGGGTAGGGTTTATCTTTTAAGGTTTAGGGTTTATAATTTTTAGATTAGGGTATGGGAAGTTGTTTTGGGTTTGAGGTTCATCTTTTCGGTTTTAGGAGTTAGAGATTAGGGTTTTGGATATAGGGTTTTGGATATAGGGTTTTGGGTATTGTTTTTAGTATTTTTTTGGTATTGTTTTCAGGTTTAAGTTTTATGATTTGAGGGTTAGGGTTTAGGTTTTAATGTCTAGGGTTTATTATTTTGAGAGGAGGGTATAGGGAATAGTTTTTTAGGTTCGGTATTTAGATTTTAGGTTTAAGAGTTTAGGTATTGGGGTTTAAGATATAGTGTTTTGGGTCCAGGATTTATGGATTTTTTTGTTCATTTTTGGGGTTTCAGTTTATGATTTTAGAGCTAGGGTTTATGTTTTAAGGTTTAGGGTGTAGATTTTTCATATTTGGTTAAGGGGAATAGTTTTTCGGGTTTGGGGTTTAGGTTTTATGTTTTAGGGTTTAGAGGTTAGGGTTTGAGATATATGGTTTTGCTTATACCTTTTATGATTTGTTTGCATGGTTTTCTGGTTTAGGTTTATGGTTTCTGTGTTAGGGTTTAGTTTTTAAGGTTTGGGGTTTAGTATTTTGAGAGTAGGGTTTTGGGAATAAGTTTTTAGGTTCATGGTTCAGCTTTTCGGTTTTAGTGTTCAGGTATTAGGTTTTCGGATACACTCTTTTGGGTCCAGGATTTTGGATTTTTTTTGTTCGGTTTTGGGGGTTCGGTTTACGATTTTCAGGGTAGGGTTTATGTTTGAAGGTTTAGGGTTTAGAATTTTGAGATTAGGGTATGGGAAATATGTTTTGGGGTTCAGGTTTGATCTTTTAGGTTTTAGATTTAGAGATTAGGGTTTTGGTATTGGGTTTTGGGTCTAGGTTTTAATATATTTTTTTGGTATGGTTTTCTGGTTTAGTTTTATGATTTCAGGGTTAGGGTTTAGGTTTTAAGGTTTAGGGTTTACTATGTTGAGAGTAGGGTATAGGGAGTAGGTTTTTAGGTTCAGGGTTCGGCTTTTAGGTTTTAGAGTTCAGGTATTAGGGTTTCAGATATAATGTTTTGGGATCATGATTTAGGATTTTTTTGTTCGGTTTCAGGGTTTCAGTTTATGATTTTAGGGTTAGGTTTTATGTTTAAGGTTTGGGGTTTAGAATATTTATATTAGGGTATGAGGAATACGTTTTTGGGTTTGTGTTCAGATTTTCAGTTTTACGGTTTAGATATTAGGGTTAAGGATATAGTGTTTTGGGAATAGGTTTTAGGATTTTTTTGGAATGGTTTTCGGGTTTAGGTTTACTATTTTGGGGTTAGGGTTTAGGTTTTAAGGTTTAGGGTATATTATTTTTAGGTTAGGGTATAGGGAATAGGTTTTTTGGTTTAGGGTTCTTCTTTTAGGTCTTAGATTTCCGGTATTAAGGTTTCGGATATAGTGTTTTGGGTCCAGCATTTAGGATTTGTTTGTTCGGTTTTGAGGTTTCGGTTTATGATTTCAAGAGTAGGGTTTAATTTTTAAGGTTTAGTGTTAAGAATTTTTATATCAGGGTATGTGGAAGATTTTTTTGGGTTCAGATTTCAAATTTTAGGTTTTTGGGTTTAGAGATTAGGGTTTCAGATATAGGGTTTCAGGTATAGGTTTTAGGATTTTTTGGGTATGGTTTTCGGGTTTAGGTTTATGATTTCTGGGTTAGGGTTTAGGTTTTAAGGTTTAGGGTATATTATTTTGAGATTAGGGTATATTTAATACGTTTTTAGGTTGAGGGTTCAGATTTTAGGTCTTAGAGTTTAGGTATTAGGGTTTCAGATATAGTGTTTTGGATCCTGGATTTAGGATTTTATTTGTTCGGTTTTGGGATTTCGGTTTATGATTTCAGGGGTAGGGTTTATGTTTTAAGTTTTAGTGTTTATAATTTTTATATTAGGGAATGTGGAAGATGTTTTTGGGTTCAGAGTTCAGCTTTTTGGTTTTTGGGGTTAGAGATTATAGTTTAGGATATAGGGTTTTGGGTATAGGTTTTAGGATTTTTTGGTATGGTTTTCAGGTTTAGGTTTATGATTTCAGTGATAGGGTTTAGGTTTTAAGATTTAGGGTTTATTATTTGAGGTTGGGGTATAGGTAATGGGTTTTTATGTTTAGGGTTCAGATGTTAGGTTTTAGAGTTCAGGTATTAGGGTTTCAGATATAGTGTTTTGGATCCAAGATTTAGGGTTATTTTGTTCAGTTTTGGGGTTTTGGTTGATGATTTCAGGGGTAGGGTTTATCTTTTAAGGTTTAGGGTTTATAATTTTTAGATTAGGGTATGGGAAGTTGTTTTGGGTTTGAGGTTCATCTTTTCGGTTTTAGGAGTTAGAGATTAGGGTTTTGGATATAGGGTTTTGGATATAGGGTTTTGGGTATTGTTTTTAGTATTTTTTTGGTATTGTTTTCAGGTTTAAGTTTTATGATTTGAGGGTTAGGGTTTAGGTTTTAATGTCTAGGGTTTATTATTTTGAGAGGAGGGTATAGGGAATAGTTTTTTAGGTTCGGTATTTAGATTTTAGGTTTAAGAGTTTAGGTATTGGGGTTTAAGATATAGTGTTTTGGGTCCAGGATTTATGGATTTTTTTGTTCATTTTTGGGGTTTCAGTTTATGATTTTAGAGCTAGGGTTTATGTTTTAAGGTTTAGGGTGTAGATTTTTCATATTTGGTTAAGGGGAATAGTTTTTCGGGTTTGGGGTTTAGGTTTTATGTTTTAGGGTTTAGAGGTTAGGGTTTGAGATATATGGTTTTGCTTATACCTTTTATGATTTGTTTGCATGGTTTTCTGGTTTAGGTTTATGGTTTCTGTGTTAGGGTTTAGTTTTTAAGGTTTGGGGTTTAGTATTTTGAGAGTAGGGTTTTGGGAATAAGTTTTTAGGTTCATGGTTCAGCTTTTCGGTTTTAGTGTTCAGGTATTAGGTTTTCGGATACACTCTTTTGGGTCCAGGATTTTGGATTTTTTTGTTCGGTTTTGGGGGTTCGGTTTACGATTTTCAGGGTAGGGTTTATGTTTGAAGGTTTAGGGTTTAGAATTTTGAGATTAGGGTATGGGAAATATGTTTTGGGGTTCAGGTTTGATCTTTTAGGTTTTAGATTTTAGAGATTAGGGTTTTGGTATTGGGTTTTGGGTCTAGGTTTTAATATATTTTTTTGGTATGGTTTTCTGGTTTAGTTTTATGATTTCAGGGTTAGGGTTTAGGTTTTAAGGTTTAGGGTTTACTATGTTGAGAGTAGGGTATAGGGAGTAGGTTTTAGGTTCAGGGTTCGGCTTTTAGGTTTTAGAGTTCAGGTATTAGGGTTTCAGATATAATGTTTTGGGATCATGATTTAGGATTTTTTTTGTTCGGTTTCAGGGTTTCAGTTTATGATTTTAGGGTTAGGTTTTATGTTTTAAGGTTTGGGGTTTAGAATATTTATATTAGGGTATGAGGAATACGTTTTTGGGTTTTGTGTTCAGATTTTCAGTTTTACGGTTTAGATATTAGGGTTAAGGATATAGTGTTTTGGGAATAGGTTTTAGGATTTTTTTGGAATGGTTTTCGGGTTTAGGTTTACTATTTTGGGGTTAGGGTTTAGGTTTTAAGGTTTAGGGTATATTATTTTTAGGTTAGGGTATAGGGAATAGGTTTTTTGGTTTAGGGTTCTTCTTTTAGGTCTTAGATTTCCGGTATTAAGGTTTCGGATATAGTGTTTTGGGTCCAGCATTTAGGATTTGTTTGTTCGGTTTTGAGGTTTCGGTTTATGATTTCAAGAGTAGGGTTTAATTTTTAAGGTTTAGTGTTAAGAATTTTTATATCAGGGTATGTGGAAGATTTTTTTGGGTTCAGATTTCAAATTTTAGGTTTTTGGGTTTAGAGATTAGGGTTTCAGATATAGGGTTTCAGGTATAGGTTTTAGGATTTTTTGGGTATGGTTTTCGGGTTTAGGTTTATGATTTCTGGGTTAGGGTTTAGGTTTTAAGGTTTAGGGTATATTATTTGAGATTAGGGTATATTTAATACGTTTTTAGGTTGAGGGTTCAGATTTTAGGTCTTAGAGTTTAGGTATTAGGGTTTCAGATATAGTGTTTTGGATCCTGGATTTAGGATTTTATTTGTTCGGTTTTGGGATTTCGGTTTATGATTTCAGGGGTAGGGTTTATGTTTTAAGTTTTAGTGTTTATAATTTTTATATTAGGGAATGTGGAAGATGTTTTTGGGTTCAGAGTTCAGCTTTTTGGTTTTTGGGGTTAGAGATTATAGTTTAGGATATAGGGTTTTGGGTATAGGTTTTAGGATTTTTTGGTATGGTTTTCAGGTTTAGGTTTATGATTTCAGTGATAGGGTTTAGGTTTTAAGATTTAGGGTTTATTATTTTGAGGTTGGGGTATAGGTAATGGGTTTTTATGTTTAGGGTTCAGATGTTAGGTTTTAGAGTTCAGGTATTAGGGTTTCAGATATAGTGTTTTGGATCCAAGATTTAGGGTTATTTTGTTCAGTTTTGGGGTTTTGGTTGATGATTTCAGGGGTAGGGTTTATCTTTTAAGGTTTAGGGTTTATAATTTTTAGATTAGGGTATGGGAAGTTGTTTTGGGTTTGAGGTTCATCTTTTCGGTTTTAGGAGTTAGAGATTAGGGTTTTGGATATAGGGTTTTGGATATAGGGTTTTGGGTATTGTTTTTAGTATTTTTTTGGTATTGTTTTCAGGTTTAAGTTTTATGATTTGAGGGTTAGGGTTTAGGTTTTAATGTCTAGGGTTTATTATTTTGAGAGGAGGGTATAGGGAATAGTTTTTTAGGTTCGGTATTTAGATTTTAGGTTTAAGAGTTTAGGTATTGGGTTTAAGATATAGTGTTTTGGGTCCAGGATTTATGGATTTTTTTGTTCATTTTTGGGGTTTCAGTTTATGATTTTAGAGCTAGGGTTTATGTTTTAAGGTTTAGGGTGTAGATTTTTCATATTTGGTTAAGGGGAATAGTTTTTCGGGTTTGGGGTTTAGGTTTATGTTTTAGGGTTTAGAGGTTAGGGTTTGAGATATATGGTTTTGCTTATACCTTTTATGATTTGTTTGCATGGTTTTCTGGTTTAGGTTTATGGTTTCTGTGTTAGGGTTTAGTTTTTAAGGTTTGGGGTTTAGTAATTTGAGAGTAGGGTTTTGGGAATAAGTTTTTAGGTTCATGGTTCAGCTTTTCGGTTTTAGTGTTCAGGTATTAGGTTTTCGGATACACTCTTTTGGGTCCAGGATTTTGGATTTTTTTGTTCGGTTTTGGGGGTTCGGTTTACGATTTTCAGGGTAGGGTTTATGTTTGAAGGTTTAGGGTTTAGAATTTTGAGATTAGGGTATGGGAAATATGTTTTGGGGTTCAGGTTTGATCTTTTAGGTTTTAGATTTTAGAGATTAGGGTTTTGGTATTGGGTTTTGGGTCTAGGTTTTAATATATTTTTTGGTATGGTTTTCTGGTTTAGTTTTATGATTTCAGGGTTAGGGTTTAGGTTTTAAGGTTTAGGGTTTACTATGTTGAGAGTAGGGTATAGGGAGTAGGTTTTTAGGTTCAGGGTTCGGCTTTTAGGTTTTAGAGTTCAGGTATTAGGGTTTCAGATATAATGTTTTGGGATCATGATTTAGGATTTTTTTGTTCGGTTTCAGGGTTTCAGTTTATGATTTTAGGGTTAGGTTTTATGTTTTAAGGTTTGGGGTTTAGAATATTTATATTAGGGTATGAGGAATACGTTTTTGGGTTTTGTGTTCAGATTTTCAGTTTTACGGTTTAGATATTAGGGTTAAGGATATAGTGTTTTGGGAATAGGTTTTAGGATTTTTTTGGAATGGTTTTCGGGTTTAGGTTTACTATTTTGGGGTTAGGGTTTAGGTTTTAAGGTTTAGGGTATATTATTTTTAGGTTAGGGTATAGGGAATAGGTTTTTTGGTTTAGGGTTCTTCTTTTAGGTCTTAGATTTCCGGTATTAAGGTTTCGGATATAGTGTTTTGGGTCCAGCATTTAGGATTTGTTTGTTCGGTTTTGAGGTTTCGGTTTATGATTTCAAGAGTAGGGTTTAATTTTTAAGGTTTAGTGTTAAGAATTTTTATATCAGGGTATGTGGAAGATTTTTTGGGTTCAGATTTCAAATTTTAGGTTTTTGGGTTTAGAGATTAGGGTTTCAGATATAGGGTTTCAGGTATAGGTTTTAGGATTTTTTGGGTATGGTTTTCGGGTTTAGGTTTATGATTTCTGGGTTAGGGTTTAGGTTTTAAGGTTTAGGGTATATTATTTTGAGATTAGGGTATATTTAATACGTTTTTAGGTTGAGGGTTCAGATTTTAGGTCTTAGAGTTTAGGTATTAGGGTTTCAGATATAGTGTTTTGGATCCTGGATTTAGGATTTTATTTGTTCGGTTTTGGGATTTCGGTTTATGATTTCAGGGGTAGGGTTTATGTTTTAAGTTTTAGTGTTTATAATTTTTATATTAGGGAATGTGGAAGATGTTTTTGGGTTCAGAGTTCAGCTTTTTGGTTTTTGGGTTAGAGATTCATAGCTTTAGGATATAGGGTTTTGGGTATAGGTTTTAGGATTTTTTGGTATGGTTTTCAGGTTTAGGTTTATGATTTCAGTGATAGGGTTTAGGTTTTAAGATTTAGGGTTTATTATTTGAGGTTGGGGTATAGGTAATGGGTTTTTATGTTTAGGGTTCAGATGTTAGGTTTTAGAGTTCAGGTATTAGGGTTTCAGATATAGTGTTTTGGATCCAAGATTAGGGTTATTTTGTTCAGTTTTGGGGTTTTGGTTGATGATTTCAGGGGTAGGGTTTATCTTTTAAGGTTTAGGGTTTATAATTTTTAGATTAGGGTATGGGAAGTTGTTTTGGGTTTGAGGTTCATCTTTTCGGTTTTAGGAGTTAGAGATTAGGGTTTTGGATATAGGGTTTTGGATATAGGGTTTTGGGTATTGTTTTTAGTATTTTTTTGGTATTGTTTTCAGGTTTAAGTTTTATGATTTGAGGGTTAGGGTTTAGGTTTTAATGTCTAGGGTTTATTATTTTGAGAGGAGGGTATAGGGAATAGTTTTTTAGGTTCGGTATTTAGATTTTAGGTTTAAGAGTTTAGGTATTGGGGTTTAAGATATAGTGTTTTGGGTCCAGGATTTATGGATTTTTTTGTTCATTTTTGGGGTTTCAGTTTATGATTTTAGAGCTAGGGTTTATGTTTTAAGGTTTAGGGTGTAGATTTTTCATATTTGGTTAAGGGGAATAGTTTTTCGGGTTTGGGGTTTAGGTTTTATGTTTTAGGGTTTAGAGGTTAGGGTTTGAGATATATGGTTTTGCTTATACCTTTTATGATTTGTTTGCATGGTTTTCTGGTTTAGGTTTATGGTTTCTGTGTTAGGGTTTAGTTTTTAAGGTTTGGGGTTTAGTATTTTGAGAGTAGGGTTTTGGGAATAAGTTTTTAG
Organism: Viscum album; assembly: GCA_963277665.1. Lineage (NCBI taxonomy): Eukaryota > Viridiplantae > Streptophyta > Magnoliopsida > Santalales > Viscaceae > Viscum > Viscum album. The sequence continues at coordinate 12,153 of CAUJRU010003696.1, forward strand.
GTTCATGGTTCAGCTTTTCGGTTTTAGTGTTCAGGTATTAGGTTTTCGGATACACTCTTTTGGGTCCAGGATTTTGGATTTTTTTGTTCGGTTTTGGGGGTTCGGTTTACGATTTTCAGGGTAGGGTTTATGTTTGAAGGTTTAGGGTTTAGAATTTTGAGATTAGGGTATGGGAAATATGTTTTGGGGTTCAGGTTTGATCTTTTAGGTTTTAGATTTTAGAGATTAGGGTTTTGGTATTGGGTTTTGGGTCTAGGTTTTAATATATTTTTTTGGTATGGTTTTCTGGTTTAGTTTTATGATTTCAGGGTTAGGGTTTAGGTTTTAAGGTTAGGGTTTACTATGTTGAGAGTAGGGTATAGGGAGTAGGTTTTTAGGTTCAGGGTTCGGCTTTTAGGTTTTAGAGTTCAGGTATTAGGGTTTCAGATATAATGTTTTGGGATCATGATTTAGGATTTTTTTTGTTCGGTTTCAGGGTTTCAGTTTATGATTTTAGGGTTAGGTTTTATGTTTTAAGGTTTGGGGTTTAGAATATTTATATTAGGGTATGAGGAATACGTTTTTGGGTTTTGTGTTCAGATTTTCAGTTTTACGGTTTAGATATTAGGGTTAAGGATATAGTGTTTTGGGAATAGGTTTTAGGATTTTTTTGGAATGGTTTTCGGGTTTAGGTTTACTATTTTGGGGTTAGGGTTTAGGTTTTAAGGTTTAGGGTATATTATTTTTAGGTTAGGGTATAGGGAATAGGTTTTTTGGTTTAGGGTTCTTCTTTTAGGTCTTAGATTTCCGGTATTAAGGTTTCGGATATAGTGTTTTGGTCCAGCATTTAGGATTTGTTTGTTCGGTTTTGAGGTTTCGGTTTATGATTTCAAGAGTAGGGTTTAATTTTTAAGGTTTAGTGTTAAGAATTTTTATATCAGGGTATGTGGAAGATTTTTTTGGTTCAGATTTCAAATTTTAGGTTTTTGGGTTTAGAGATTAGGGTTTCAGATATAGGGTTTCAGGTATAGGTTTTAGGATTTTTTGGGTATGGTTTTCGGGTTTAGGTTTATGATTTCTGGGTTAGGGTTTAGGTTTTAAGGTTTAGGGTATATTATTTTGAGATTAGGGTATATTTAATACGTTTTTAGGTTGAGGGTTCAGATTTTAGGTCTTAGAGTTTAGGTATTAGGGTTTCAGATATAGTGTTTTGGATCCTGGATTTAGGATTTTATTTGTTCGGTTTTGGATTTCGGTTTATGATTTCAGGGGTAGGGTTTATGTTTTAAGTTTTAGTGTTTATAATTTTTATATTAGGGAATGTGGAAGATGTTTTTGGGTTCAGAGTTCAGCTTTTTGGTTTTTGGGGTTAGAGATTATAGTTTAGGATATAGGGTTTTGGGTATAGGTTTTAGGATTTTTTGGTATGGTTTTCAGGTTTAGGTTTATGATTTCAGTGATAGGGTTTAGGTTTTAAGATTTAGGGTTTATTATTTTGAGGTTGGGGTATAGGTAATGGGTTTTTATGTTTAGGGTTCAGATGTTAGGTTTTAGAGTTCAGGTATTAGGGTTTCAGATATAGTGTTTTGGATCCAAGATTTAGGGTTATTTTGTTCAGTTTTGGGGTTTTGGTTGATGATTTCAGGGGTAGGGTTTATCTTTTAAGGTTTAGGGTTTATAATTTTTAGATTAGGGTATGGGAAGTTGTTTTGGGTTTGAGGTTCATCTTTTCGGTTTTAGGAGTTAGAGATTAGGGTTTTGGATATAGGGTTTTGGATATAGGGTTTTGGGTATTGTTTTTAGTATTTTTTTGGTATTGTTTTCAGGTTTAAGTTTTATGATTTGAGGGTTAGGGTTTAGGTTTTAATGTCTAGGTTTATTATTTTGAGAGGAGGGTATAGGGAATAGTTTTTTAGGTTCGGTATTTAGATTTTAGGTTTAAGAGTTTAGGTATTGGGGTTTAAGATATAGTGTTTTGGGTCCAGGATTTATGGATTTTTTTTGTTCATTTTTGGGGTTTCAGTTTATGATTTTAGAGCTAGGGTTTATGTTTTAAGGTTTAGGGTGTAGATTTTTCATATTTGGTTAAGGGGAATAGTTTTTCGGGTTTGGGGTTTAGGTTTTATGTTTTAGGGTTTAGAGGTTAGGGTTTGAGATATATGGTTTTGCTTATACCTTTTATGATTTGTTTGCATGGTTTTCTGGTTTAGGTTTATGGTTTCTGTGTTAGGGTTTAGTTTTAAGGTTTGGGGTTTAGTATTTTGAGAGTAGGGTTTTGGGAATAAGTTTTTAGGTTCATGGTTCAGCTTTTCGGTTTTAGTGTTCAGGTATTAGGTTTTCGGATACACTCTTTTGGGTCCAGGATTTTGGATTTTTTGTTCGGTTTTGGGGGTTCGGTTTACGATTTTCAGGGTAGGGTTTATGTTTGAAGGTTTAGGGTTAGAATTTTGAGATTAGGGTATGGGAAATATGTTTTGGGGTTCAGGTTTGATCTTTTAGGTTTTAGATTTTAGAGATTAGGGTTTTGGTATTGGGTTTTGGGTCTAGGTTTTAATATATTTTTTTGGTATGGTTTTCTGTTTAGTTTTATGATTTCAGGGTTAGGGTTTAGGTTTTAAGGTTTAGGGTTTACTATGTTGAGAGTAGGGTATAGGGAGTAGGTTTTTAGGTTCAGGGTTCGGCTTTTAGGTTTTAGAGTTCAGGTATTAGGGTTTCAGATATAATGTTTTGGGATCATGATTTAGGATTTTTTTGTTCGGTTTCAGGGTTTCAGTTTATGATTTTAGGGTTAGGTTTTATGTTTTAAGGTTTGGGGTTTAGAATATTTATATTAGGGTATGAGGAATACGTTTTTGGGTTTTGTGTTCAGATTTTCAGTTTTACGGTTTAGATATTAGGGTTAAGGATATAGTGTTTTGGGAATAGGTTTTAGGATTTTTTTGGAATGGTTTTCGGGTTTAGGTTTACTATTTTGGGGTTAGGGTTTAGGTTTTAAGGTTTAGGGTATATTATTTTTAGGTTAGGGTATAGGGAATAGGTTTTTGGTTTAGGGTTCTTCTTTTAGGTCTTAGATTTCCGGTATTAAGGTTCGGATATAGTGTTTTGGGTCCAGCATTTAGGATTTGTTTGTTCGGTTTTGAGGTTTCGGTTTATGATTTCAAGAGTAGGGTTTAATTTTTAAGGTTTAGTGTTAAGAATTTTTATATCAAGGGTATGTGGAAGATTTTTTTGGGTTCAGATTTCAAATTTTAGGTTTTTGGGTTTAGAGATTAGGGTTTCAGATATAGGGTTTCAGGTATAGGTTTTAGGATTTTTTGGGTATGGTTTTCGGGTTTAGGTTTATGATTTCTGGGTTAGGGTTTAGGTTTTAAGGTTTAGGGTATATTATTTTGAGATTAGGGTATATTTAATACGTTTTTAGGTTGAGGGTTCAGATTTTAGGTCTTAGAGTTTAGGTATTAGGGTTTCAGATATAGTGTTTTGGATCCTGGATTTAGGATTTTATTTGTTCGGTTTTGGGATTTCGGTTTATGATTTCAGGGGTAGGGTTTATGTTTTAAGTTTTAGTGTTTATAATTTTTATATTAGGGAATGTGGAAGATGTTTTTGGGTTCAGAGTTCAGCTTTTTGGTTTTTGGGGTTAGAGATTATAGTTTAGGATATAGGGTTTTGGGTATAGGTTTTAGGATTTTTTGGTATGGTTTTCAGGTTTAGGTTATGATTTCAGTGATAGGGTTTAGGTTTTAAGATTTAGGGTTTATTATTTTGAGGTTGGGGTATAGGTAATGGGTTTTTATGTTTAGGGTTCAGATGTTAGGTTTTAGAGTTCAGGTATTAGGGTTTCAGATATAGTGTTTTGGATCCAAGATTTAGGGTTATTTTGTTCAGTTTTGGGGTTTTGGTTGATGATTTCAGGGGTAGGGTTTATCTTTTAAGGTTTAGGGTTTATAATTTTTAGATTAGGGTATGGGAAGTTGTTTTGGGTTTGAGGTTCATCTTTTCGGTTTTAGGAGTTAGAGATTAGGGTTTTGGATATAGGGTTTTGGATATAGGGTTTTGGGTATTGTTTTTAGTATTTTTTTGGTATTGTTTTCAGGTTTAAGTTTTATGATTTGAGGGTTAGGGTTTAGGTTTTAATGTCTAGGGTTTATTATTTTGAGAGGAGGGTATAGGGAATAGTTTTTTAGGTTCGGTATTTAGATTTTAGGTTTAAGAGTTTAGGTATTGGGGTTTAAGATATAGTGTTTTGGGTCCAGGATTTATGGATTTTTTTGTTCATTTTTGGGGTTTCAGTTTATGATTTTAGAGCTAGGGTTTATGTTTTAAGGTTTAGGGTGTAGATTTTTCATATTTGGTTAAGGGGAATAGTTTTTCGGGTTTGGGGTTTAGGTTTTATGTTTTAGGGTTTAGAGGTTAGGGTTTGAGATATATGGTTTTGCTTATACCTTTTATGATTTGTTTGCATGGTTTTCTGGTTTAGGTTTATGGTTTCTGTGTTAGGGTTTAGTTTTTAAGGTTTGGGGTTTAGTATTTGAGAGTAGGGTTTTGGGAATAAGTTTTTAGGTTCATGGTTCAGCTTTTCGGTTTTAGTGTTCAGGTATTAGGTTTTCGGATACACTCTTTTGGGTCCAGGATTTTGGATTTTTTTGTTCGGTTTTGGGGTTCGGTTTACGATTTTCAGGGTAGGGTTTATGTTTGAAGGTTTAGGGTTTAGAATTTTGAGATTAGGGTATGGGAAATATGTTTTGGGGTTCAGGTTTGATCTTTTAGGTTTTAGATTTTAGAGATTAGGGTTTTGGTATTGGGTTTTGGGTCTAGGTTTTAATATATTTTTTTGGTATGGTTTTCTGGTTTAGTTTTATGATTTCAGGGTTAGGGTTTAGGTTTTAAGGTTTAGGGTTTACTATGTTGAGAGTAGGGTATAGGGAGTAGGTTTTTAGGTTCAGGGTTCGGCTTTTAGGTTTTAGAGTTCAGGTATTAGGGTTTCAGATATAATGTTTTGGGATCATGATTTAGGATTTTTTTGTTCGGTTTCAGGGTTTCAGTTTATGATTTTAGGGTTAGGTTTTATGTTTTAAGGTTTGGGGTTTAGAATATTTATATTAGGGTATGAGGAATACGTTTTTGGGTTTTGTGTTCAGATTTTCAGTTTTACGGTTTAGATATTAGGGTTAAGGATATAGTGTTTTGGGAATAGGTTTTAGGATTTTTTTGGAATGGTTTTCGGGTTTAGGTTTACTATTTTGGGGTTAGGGTTTAGGTTTTAAGGTTTAGGGTATATTATTTTTAGGTTAGGGTATAGGGAATAGGTTTTTTGGTTTAGGGTTCTTCTTTTAGGTCTTAGATTTCCGGTATTAAGGTTTCGGATATAGTGTTTTGGGTCCAGCATTTAGGATTTGTTTGTTCGGTTTTGAGGTTTCGGTTTATGATTTCAAGAGTAGGGTTTAATTTTTAAGGTTTAGTGTTAAGAATTTTTATATCAGGGTATGTGGAAGATTTTTTTGGGTTCAGATTTCAAATTTTAGGTTTTTGGGTTTAGAGATTAGGGTTTCAGATATAGGGTTTCAGGTATAGGTTTTAGGATTTTTTGGGTATGGTTTTCGGGTTTAGGTTTATGATTTCTGGGTTAGGGTTTAGGTTTTAAGGTTTAGGGTATATTATTTTGAGATTAGGGTATATTTAATACGTTTTTAGGTTGAGGGTTCAGATTTTAGGTCTTAGAGTTTAGGTATTAGGGTTTCAGATATAGTGTTTTGGATCCTGGATTTAGGATTTTATTTGTTCGGTTTTGGGATTTCGGTTTATGATTTCAGGGGTAGGGTTTATGTTTTAAGTTTTAGTGTTTATAATTTTTATATTAGGGAATGTGGAAGATGTTTTTGGGTTCAGAGTTCAGCTTTTTGGTTTTTGGGGTTAGAGATTATAGTTTAGGATATAGGGTTTTGGGTATAGGTTTTAGGATTTTTTGGTATGGTTTTCAGGTTTAGGTTATGATTTCAGTGATAGGGTTTAGGTTTTAAGATTTAGGGTTTATTATTTTGAGGTTGGGGTATAGGTAATGGGTTTTTATGTTTAGGGTTCAGATGTTAGGTTTTAGAGTTCAGGTATTAGGGTTTCAGATATAGTGTTTTGGATCCAAGATTTAGGGGGGTTATTTTGTTCAGTTTTGGGGTTTTGGTTGATGATTTCAGGGGTAGGGTTTATCTTTTAAGGTTTAGGGTTTATAATTTTTAGATTAGGGTATGGGAAGTTGTTTTGGGTTTGAGGTTCATCTTTTCGGTTTTAGGAGTTAGAGATTAGGGTTTTGGATATAGGGTTTTGGATATAGGGTTTTGGGTATTGTTTTTAGTATTTTTTTGGTATTGTTTTCAGGTTTAAGTTTTATGATTTGAGGGTTAGGGTTTAGGTTTTAATGTCTAGGGTTTATTATTTTGAGAGGAGGGTATAGGGAATAGTTTTTTAGGTTCGGTATTTAGATTTTAGGTTTAAGAGTTTAGGTATTGGGGTTTAAGATATAGTGTTTTGGGTCCAGGATTTATGGATTTTTTTGTTCATTTTTGGGGTTTCAGTTTATGATTTTAGAGCTAGGGTTTATGTTTTAAGGTTTAGGGTGTAGATTTTTCATATTTGGTTAAGGGGAATAGTTTTTCGGGTTTGGGGTTTAGGTTTTATGTTTTAGGGTTTAGAGGTTAGGGTTTGAGATATATGGTTTTGCTTATACCTTTTATGATTTGTTTGCATGGTTTTCTGGTTTAGGTTTATGGTTTCTGTGTTAGGGTTTAGTTTTTAAGGTTTGGGGTTTAGTATTTTGAGAGTAGGGTTTTGGGAATAAGTTTTTAGGTTCATGGTTCAGCTTTTCGGTTTTAGTGTTCAGGTATTAGGTTTTCGGATACACTCTTTTGGGTCCAGGATTTTGGATTTTTTTGTTCGGTTTTGGGGTTTTTTGGGGGTTCGGTTTACGATTTTCAGGGTAGGGTTTATGTTTGAAGGTTTAGGGTTTAGAATTTTGAGATTAGGGTATGGGAAATATGTTTTGGGGTTCAGGTTTGATCTTTTAGGTTTTAGATTTTAGAGATTAGGGTTTTGGTATTGGGTTTTGGGTCTAGGTTTTAATATATTTTTTTGGTATGGTTTTCTGGTTTAGTTTTATGATTTCAGGGTTAGGGTTTAGGTTTTAAGGTTTAGGGTTTACTATGTTGAGAGTAGGGTATAGGGAGTAGGTTTTTAGGTTCAGGGTTCGGCTTTTAGGTTTTAGAGTTCAGGTATTAGGGTTTCAGATATAATGTTTTGGGATCATGATTTAGGATTTTTTTGTTCGGTTTCAGGGTTTCAGTTTATGATTTTAGGGTTAGGTTTTATGTTTTAAGGTTTGGGGTTTAGAATATTTATATTAGGGTATGAGGAATACGTTTTTGGGTTTTGTGTTCAGATTTTCAGTTTTACGGTTTAGATATTAGGGTTAAGGATATAGTGTTTTGGGAATAGGTTTTAGGATTTTTTTGGAATGGTTTTCGGGTTTAGGTTTACTATTTTGGGGTTAGGGTTTAGGTTTTAAGGTTTAGGGTATATTATTTTTAGGTTAGGGTATAGGGAATAGGTTTTTTGGTTTAGGGTTCTTCTTTTAGGTCTTAGATTTCCGGTATTAAGGTTTCGGATATAGTGTTTTGGGTCCAGCATTTAGGATTTGTTTGTTCGGTTTTGAGGTTTCGGTTTATGATTTCAAGAGTAGGGTTTAATTTTTAAGGTTTAGTGTTAAGAATTTTTATATCAGGGTATGTGGAAGATTTTTTTGGGTTCAGATTTCAAATTTTAGGTTTTTGGGTTTAGAGATTAGGGTTTCAGATATAGGGTTTCAGGTATAGGTTTTAGGATTTTTTGGGTATGGTTTTCGGGTTTAGGTTTATGATTTCTGGGTTAGGGTTTAGGTTTTAAGGTTTAGGGTATATTATTTTGAGATTAGGGTATATTTAATACGTTTTTAGGTTGAGGGTTCAGATTTTAGGTCTTAGAGTTTAGGTATTAGGGTTTCAGATATAGTGTTTTGGATCCTGGATTTAGGATTTTATTTGTTCGGTTTTGGGATTTCGGTTTATGATTTCAGGGGTAGGGTTTATGTTTTAAGTTTTAGTGTTTATAATTTTTATATTAGGGAATGTGGAAGATGTTTTTGGGTTCAGAGTTCAGCTTTTTGGTTTTTGGGGTTAGAGATTATAGTTTAGGATATAGGGTTTTGGGTATAGGTTTTAGGATTTTTTGGTATGGTTTTCAGGTTTAGGTTTATGATTTCAGTGATAGGGTTTAGGTTTTAAGATTTAGGGTTTATTATTTTGAGGTTGGGGTATAGGTAATGGGTTTTTATGTTTAGGGTTCAGATGTTAGGTTTTAGAGTTCAGGTATTAGGGTTTCAGATATAGTGTTTTGGATCCAAGATTTAGGGTTATTTTGTTCAGTTTTGGGGTTTTGGTTGATGATTTCAGGGGTAGGGTTTATCTTTTAAGGTTTAGGGTTTATAATTTTTAGATTAGGGTATGGGAAGTTGTTTTGGGTTTGAGGTTCATCTTTTCGGTTTTAGGAGTTAGAGATTAGGGTTTTGGATATAGGGTTTTGGATATAGGGTTTTGGGTATTGTTTTTAGTATTTTTTTGGTATTGTTTTCAGGTTTAAGTTTTATGATTTGAGGGTTAGGGTTTAGGTTTTAATGTCTAGGGTTTATTATTTTGAGAGGAGGGTATAGGGAATAGTTTTTTAGGTTCGGTATTTAGATTTTAGGTTTAAGAGTTTAGGTATTGGGGTTTAAGATATAGTGTTTTGGGTCCAGGATTTATGGATTTTTTTGTTCATTTTTGGGGTTTCAGTTTATGATTTTAGAGCTAGGGTTTATGTTTTAAGGTTTAGGGTGTAGATTTTTCATATTTGGTTAAGGGGAATAGTTTTTCGGGTTTGGGGTTTAGGTTTTATGTTTTAGGGTTTAGAGGTTAGGGTTTGAGATATATGGTTTTGCTTATACCTTTTATGATTTGTTTGCATGGTTTTCTGGTTTAGGTTTATGGTTTCTGTGTTAGGGTTTAGTTTTTAAGGTTTGGGGTTTAGTATTTTGAGAGTAGGGTTTTGGGAATAAGTTTTTAGGTTCATGGTTCAGCTTTTCGGTTTTAGTGTTCAGGTATTAGGTTTTCGGATACACTCTTTTGGGTCCAGGATTTTGGATTTTTTTGTTCGGTTTTGGGGGTTCGGTTTACGATTTTCAGGGTAGGGTTTATGTTTGAAGGTTTAGGGTTTAGAATTTTGAGATTAGGGTATGGGAAATATGTTTTGGGGTTCAGGTTTGATCTTTTAGGTTTTAGATTTTAGAGATTAGGGTTTTGGTATTGGGTTTTGGGTCTAGGTTTTAATATATTTTTTTGGTATGGTTTTCTGGTTTAGTTTTATGATTTCAGGGTTAGGGTTTAGGTTTTAAGGTTTAGGGTTTACTATGTTGAGAGTAGGGTATAGGGAGTAGGTTTTTAGGTTCAGGGTTCGGCTTTTAGGTTTTAGAGTTCAGGTATTAGGGTTTCAGATATAATGTTTTGGGATCATGATTTAGGATTTTTTTGTTCGGTTTCAGGGTTTCAGTTTATGATTTTAGGGTTAGGTTTTATGTTTTAAGGTTTGGGGTTTAGAATATTTATATTAGGGTATGAGGAATACGTTTTTGGGTTTTGTGTTCAGATTTTCAGTTTTAATGTTTAGATATTAGGGTTAAGGATATAGTGTTTTGGGAATAGGTTTTAGGATTTTTTTGGAATGGTTTTCGGGTTTAGGTTTACTATTTTGGGGTTAGGGTTTAGGTTTTAAGGTTTAGGGTATATTATTTTTAGGTTAGGGTATAGGGAATAGGTTTTTTGGTTTAGGGTTCTTCTTTTAGGTCTTAGATTTCCGGTATTAAGGTTTCGGATATAGTGTTTTGGGTCCAGCATTTAGGATTTGTTTGTTCGGTTTTGAGGTTTCGGTTTATGATTTCAAGAGTAGGGTTTAATTTTTAAGGTTTAGTGTTAAGAATTTTTATATCAGGGTATGTGGAAGATTTTTTTGGGTTCAGATTTCAAATTTTAGGTTTTTGGGTTTAGAGATTAGGGTTTCAGATATAGGGTTTCAGGTATAGGTTTTAGGATTTTTTGGGTATGGTTTTCGGGTTTAGGTTTATGATTTCTGGGTTAGGGTTTAGGTTTTAAGGTTTAGGGTATATTATTTTGAGATTAGGGTATATTTAATACGTTTTTAGGTTGAGGGTTCAGATTTTAGGTCTTAGAGTTTAGGTATTAGGGTTTCAGATATAGTGTTTTGGATCCTGGATTTAGGATTTTATTTGTTCGGTTTTGGGATTTCGGTTTATGATTTCAGGGGTAGGGTTTATGTTTTAAGTTTTAGTGTTTATAATTTTTATATTAGGGAATGTGGAAGATGTTTTTGGGTTCAGAGTTCAGCTTTTTGGTTTTTGGGGTTAGAGATTATAGTTTAGGATATAGGGTTTTGGGTATAGGTTTTAGGATTTTTTGGTATGGTTTTCAGGTTTAGGTTTATGATTTCAGTGATAGGGTTTAGGTTTTAAGATTTAGGGTTTATTATTTTGAGGTTGGGGTATAGGTAATGGGTTTTTATGTTTAGGGTTCAGATGTTAGGTTTTAGAGTTCAGGTATTAGGGTTTCAGATATAGTGTTTTGGATCCAAGATTTAGGGTTATTTTGTTCAGTTTTGGGGTTTTGGTTGATGATTTCAGGGGTAGGGTTTATCTTTTAAGGTTTAGGGTTTATAATTTTTAGATTAGGGTATGGGAAGTTGTTTTGGGTTTGAGGTTCATCTTTTCGGTTTTAGGAGTTAGAGATTAGGGTTTTGGATATAGGGTTTTGGATATAGGGTTTTGGGTATTGTTTTTAGTATTTTTTTGGTATTGTTTTCAGGTTTAAGTTTTATGATTTGAGGGTTAGGGTTTAGGTTTTAATGTCTAGGGTTTATTATTTTGAGAGGAGGGTATAGGGAATAGTTTTTTAGGTTCGGTATTTAGATTTTAGGTTTAAGAGTTTAGGTATTGGGGTTTAAGATATAGTGTTTTGGGTCCAGGATTTATGGATTTTTTTGTTCATTTTTGGGGTTTCAGTTTATGATTTTAGAGCTAGGGTTTATGTTTTAAGGTTTAGGGTGTAGATTTTTCATATTTGGTTAAGGGGAATAGTTTTTCGGGTTTGGGGTTTAGGTTTTATGTTTTAGGGTTTAGAGGTTAGGGTTTGAGATATATGGTTTTGCTTATACCTTTTATGATTTGTTTGCATGGTTTTCTGGTTTAGGTTTATGGTTTCTGTGTTAGGGTTTAGTTTTTAAGGTTTGGGGTTTAGTATTTTGAGAGTAGGGTTTTGGGAATAAGTTTTTAGGTTCATGGTTCAGCTTTTCGGTTTTAGTGTTCAGGTATTAGGTTTTCGGATACACTCTTTTGGGTCCAGGATTTTGGATTTTTTTGTTCGGTTTTGGGGGTTCGGTTTACGATTTTCAGGGTAGGGTTTATGTTTGAAGGTTTAGGGTTTAGAATTTTGAGATTAGGGTATGGGAAATATGTTTTGGGGTTCAGGTTTGATCTTTTAGGTTTTAGATTTTAGAGATTAGGGTTTTGGTATTGGGTTTTGGGTCTAGGTTTTAATATATTTTTTTGGTATGGTTTTCTGGTTTAGTTTTATGATTTCAGGGTTAGGGTTTAGGTTTTAAGGTTTAGGGTTTACTATGTTGAGAGTAGGGTATAGGGAGTAGGTTTTTAGGTTCAGGGTTCGGCTTTTAGGTTTTAGAGTTCAGGTATTAGGGTTTCAGATATAATGTTTTGGGATCATGATTTAGGATTTTTTTGTTCGGTTTCAGGGTTTCAGTTTATGATTTTAGGGTTAGGTTTTATGTTTTAAGGTTTGGGGTTTAGAATATTTATATTAGGGTATGAGGAATACGTTTTTGGGTTTTGTGTTCAGATTTTCAGTTTTACGGTTTAGATATTAGGGTTAAGGATATAGTGTTTTGGGAATAGGTTTTAGGATTTTTTTGGAATGGTTTTCGGGTTTAGGTTTACTATTTTGGGGTTAGGGTTTAGGTTTTAAGGTTTAGGGTATATTATTTTTAGGTTAGGGTATAGGGAATAGGTTTTTTGGTTTAGGGTTCTTCTTTTAGGTCTTAGATTTCCGGTATTAAGGTTTCGGATATAGTGTTTTGGGTCCAGCATTTAGGATTTGTTTGTTCGGTTTTGAGGTTTCGGTTTATGATTTCAAGAGTAGGGTTTAATTTTTAAGGTTTAGTGTTAAGAATTTTTATATCAGGGTATGTGGAAGATTTTTTTGGGTTCAGATTTCAAATTTTAGGTTTTTGGGTTTAGAGATTAGGGTTTCAGATATAGGGTTTCAGGTATAGGTTTTAGGATTTTTTGGGTATGGTTTTCGGGTTTAGGTTTATGATTTCTGGGTTAGGGTTTAGGTTTTAAGGTTTAGGGTATATTATTTTGAGATTAGGGTATATTTAATACGTTTTTAGGTTGAGGGTTCAGATTTTAGGTCTTAGAGTTTAGGTATTAGGGTTTCAGATATAGTGTTTTGGATCCTGGATTTAGGATTTTATTTGTTCGGTTTTGGGATTTCGGTTTATGATTTCAGGGGTAGGGTTTATGTTTTAAGTTTTAGTGTTTATAATTTTTATATTAGGGAATGTGGAAGATGTTTTTGGGTTCAGAGTTCAGCTTTTTGGTTTTTGGGGTTAGAGATTATAGTTTAGGATATAGGGTTTTGGGTATAGGTTTTAGGATTTTTTGGTATGGTTTTCAGGTTTAGGTTTATGATTTCAGTGATAGGGTTTAGGTTTTAAGATTTAGGGTTTATTATTTTGAGGTTGGGGTATAGGTAATGGGTTTTTATGTTTAGGGTTCAGATGTTAGGTTTTAGAGTTCAGGTATTAGGGTTTCAGATATAGTGTTTTGGATCCAAGATTTAGGGTTATTTTGTTCAGTTTTGGGGTTTTGGTTGATGATTTCAGGGGTAGGGTTTATCTTTTAAGGTTTAGGGTTTATAATTTTTAGATTAGGGTATGGGAAGTTGTTTTGGGTTTGAGGTTCATCTTTTCGGTTTTAGGAGTTAGAGATTAGGGTTTTGGATATAGGGTTTTGGATATAGGGTTTTGGGTATTGTTTTTAGTATTTTTTTGGTATTGTTTTCAGGTTTAAGTTTTATGATTTGAGGGTTAGGGTTTAGGTTTTAATGTCTAGGGTTTATTATTTTGAGAGGAGGGTATAGGGAATAGTTTTTTAGGTTCGGTATTTAGATTTTAGGTTTAAGAGTTTAGGTATTGGGGTTTAAGATATAGTGTTTTGGGTCCAGGATTTATGGATTTTTTTGTTCATTTTTGGGGTTTCAGTTTATGATTTTAGAGCTAGGGTTTATGTTTTAAGGTTTAGGGTGTAGATTTTTCATATTTGGTTAAGGGGAATAGTTTTTCGGGTTTGGGGTTTAGGTTTTATGTTTTAGGGTTTAGAGGTTAGGGTTTGAGATATATGGTTTTGCTTATACCTTTTATGATTTGTTTGCATGGTTTTCTGGTTTAGGTTTATGGTTTCTGTGTTAGGGTTTAGTTTTTAAGGTTTGGGGTTTAGTATTTTGAGAGTAGGGTTTTGGGAATAAGTTTTTAGGTTCATGGTTCAGCTTTTCGGTTTTAGTGTTCAGGTATTAGGTTTTCGGATACACTCTTTTGGGTCCAGGATTTTGGATTTTTTTGTTCGGTTTTGGGGGTTCGGTTTACGATTTTCAGGGTAGGGTTTATGTTTGAAGGTTTAGGGTTTAGAATTTTGAGATTAGGGTATGGGAAATATGTTTTGGGGTTCAGGTTTGATCTTTTAGGTTTTAGATTTTAGAGATTAGGGTTTTGGTATTGGGTTTTGGGTCTAGGTTTTAATATATTTTTTTGGTATGGTTTTCTGGTTTAGTTTTATGATTTCAGGGTTAGGGTTTAGGTTTTAAGGTTTAGGGTTTACTATGTTGAGAGTAGGGTATAGGGAGTAGGTTTTTAGGTTCAGGGTTCGGCTTTTAGGTTTTAGAGTTCAGGTATTAGGGTTTCAGATATAATGTTTTGGGATCATGATTTAGGATTTTTTTGTTCGGTTTCAGGGTTTCAGTTTATGATTTTAGGGTTAGGTTTTATGTTTTAAGGTTTGGGGTTTAGAATATTTATATTAGGGTATGAGGAATACGTTTTTGGGTTTTGTGTTCAGATTTTCAGTTTTACGGTTTAGATATTAGGGTTAAGGATATAGTGTTTTGGGAATAGGTTTTAGGATTTTTTTGGAATGGTTTTCGGGTTTAGGTTTACTATTTTGGGGTTAGGGTTTAGGTTTTAAGGTTTAGGGTATATTATTTTTAGGTTAGGGTATAGGGAATAGGTTTTTTGGTTTAGGGTTCTTCTTTTAGGTCTTAGATTTCCGGTATTAAGGTTTCGGATATAGTGTTTTGGGTCCAGCATTTAGGATTTGTTTGTTCGGTTTTGAGGTTTCGGTTTATGATTTCAAGAGTAGGGTTTAATTTTTAAGGTTTAGTGTTAAGAATTTTTATATCAGGGTATGTGGAAGATTTTTTTGGGTTCAGATTTCAAATTTTAGGTTTTTGGGTTTAGAGATTAGGGTTTCAGATATAGGGTTTCAGGTATAGGTTTTAGGATTTTTTGGGTATGGTTTTCGGGTTTAGGTTTATGATTTCTGGGTTAGGGTTTAGGTTTTAAGGTTTAGGGTATATTATTTTGAGATTAGGGTATATTTAATACGTTTTTAGGTTGAGGGTTCAGATTTTAGGTCTTAGAGTTTAGGTATTAGGGTTTCAGATATAGTGTTTTGGATCCTGGATTTAGGATTTTATTTGTTCGGTTTTGGGATTTCGGTTTATGATTTCAGGGGTAGGGTTTATGTTTTAAGTTTTAGTGTTTATAATTTTTATATTAGGGAATGTGGAAGATGTTTTTGGGTTCAGAGTTCAGCTTTTTGGTTTTTGGGGTTAGAGATTATAGTTTAGGATATAGGGTTTTGGGTATAGGTTTTAGGATTTTTTGGTATGGTTTTCAGGTTTAGGTTTATGATTTCAGTGATAGGGTTTAGGTTTTAAGATTTAGGGTTTATTATTTTGAGGTTGGGGTATAGGTAATGGGTTTTTATGTTTAGGGTTCAGATGTTAGGTTTTAGAGTTCAGGTATTAGGGTTTCAGATATAGTGTTTTGGATCCAAGATTTAGGGTTATTTTGTTCAGTTTTGGGGTTTTGGTTGATGATTTCAGGGGTAGGGTTTATCTTTTAAGGTTTAGGGTTTATAATTTTTAGATTAGGGTATGGGAAGTTGTTTTGGGTTTGAGGTTCATCTTTTCGGTTTTAGGAGTTAGAGATTAGGGTTTTGGATATAGGGTTTTGGATATAGGGTTTTGGGTATTGTTTTTAGTATTTTTTTGGTATTGTTTTCAGGTTTAAGTTTTATGATTTGAGGGTTAGGGTTTAGGTTTTAATGTCTAGGGTTTATTATTTTGAGAGGAGGGTATAGGGAATAGTTTTTTAGGTTCGGTATTTAGATTTTAGGTTTAAGAGTTTAGGTATTGGGGTTTAAGATATAGTGTTTTGGGTCCAGGATTTATGGATTTTTTTGTTCATTTTTGGGGTTTCAGTTTATGATTTTAGAGCTAGGGTTTATGTTTTAAGGTTTAGGGTGTAGATTTTTCATATTTGGTTAAGGGGAATAGTTTTTCGGGTTTGGGGTTTAGGTTTTATGTTTTAGGGTTTAGAGGTTAGGGTTTGAGATATATGGTTTTGCTTATACCTTTTATGATTTGTTTGCATGGTTTTCTGGTTTAGGTTTATGGTTTCTGTGTTAGGGTTTAGTTTTTAAGGTTTGGGGTTTAGTATTTTGAGAGTAGGGTTTTGGGAATAAGTTTTTAGGTTCATGGTTCAGCTTTTCGGTTTTAGTGTTCAGGTATTAGGTTTTCGGATACACTCTTTTGGGTCCAGGATTTTGGATTTTTTTGTTCGGTTTTGGGGGTTCGGTTTACGATTTTCAGGGTAGGGTTTATGTTTGAAGGTTTAGGGTTTAGAATTTTGAGATTAGGGTATGGGAAATATGTTTTGGGGTTCAGGTTTGATCTTTTAGGTTTTAGATTTTAGAGATTAGGGTTTTGGTATTGGGTTTTGGGTCTAGGTTTTAATATATTTTTTTGGTATGGTTTTCTGGTTTAGTTTTATGATTTCAGGGTTAGGGTTTAGGTTTTAAGGTTTAGGGTTTACTATGTTGAGAGTAGGGTATAGGGAGTAGGTTTTTAGGTTCAGGGTTCGGCTTTTAGGTTTTAGAGTTCAGGTATTAGGGTTTCAGATATAATGTTTTGGGATCATGATTTAGGATTTTTTTGTTCGGTTTCAGGGTTTCAGTTTATGATTTTAGGGTTAGGTTTTATGTTTTAAGGTTTGGGGTTTAGAATATTTATATTAGGGTATGAGGAATACGTTTTTGGGTTTTGTGTTCAGATTTTCAGTTTTACGGTTTAGATATTAGGGTTAAGGATATAGTGTTTTGGGAATAGGTTTTAGGATTTTTTTGGAATGGTTTTCGGGTTTAGGTTTACTATTTTGGGGTTAGGGTTTAGGTTTTAAGGTTTAGGGTATATTATTTTTAGGTTAGGGTATAGGGAATAGGTTTTTTGGTTTAGGGTTCTTCTTTTAGGTCTTAGATTTCCGGTATTAAGGTTTCGGATATAGTGTTTTGGGTCCAGCATTTAGGATTTGTTTGTTCGGTTTTGAGGTTTCGGTTTATGATTTCAAGAGTAGGGTTTAATTTTTAAGGTTTAGTGTTAAGAATTTTTATATCAGGGTATGTGGAAGATTTTTTTGGGTTCAGATTTCAAATTTTAGGTTTTTGGGTTTAGAGATTAGGGTTTCAGATATAGGGTTTCAGGTATAGGTTTTAGGATTTTTTGGGTATGGTTTTCGGGTTTAGGTTTATGATTTCTGGGTTAGGGTTTAGGTTTTAAGGTTTAGGGTATATTATTTTGAGATTAGGGTATATTTAATACGTTTTTAGGTTGAGGGTTCAGATTTTAGGTCTTAGAGTTTAGGTATTAGGGTTTCAGATATAGTGTTTTGGATCCTGGATTTAGGATTTTATTTGTTCGGTTTTGGGATTTCGGTTTATGATTTCAGGGGTAGGGTTTATGTTTTAAGTTTTAGTGTTTATAATTTTTATATTAGGGAATGTGGAAGATGTTTTTGGGTTCAGAGTTCAGCTTTTTGGTTTTTGGGGTTAGAGATTATAGTTTAGGATATAGGGTTTTGGGTATAGGTTTTAGGATTTTTTGGTATGGTTTTCAGGTTTAGGTTTATGATTTCAGTGATAGGGTTTAGGTTTTAAGATTTAGGGTTTATTATTTTGAGGTTGGGGTATAGGTAATGGGTTTTTATGTTTAGGGTTCAGATGTTAGGTTTTAGAGTTCAGGTATTAGGGTTTCAGATATAGTGTTTTGGATCCAAGATTTAGGGTTATTTTGTTCAGTTTTGGGGTTTTGGTTGATGATTTCAGGGGTAGGGTTTATCTTTTAAGGTTTAGGGTTTATAATTTTTAGATTAGGGTATGGGAAGTTGTTTTGGGTTTGAGGTTCATCTTTTCGGTTTTAGGAGTTAGAGATTAGGGTTTTGGATATAGGGTTTTGGATATAGGGTTTTGGGTATTGTTTTTAGTATTTTTTTGGTATTGTTTTCAGGTTTAAGTTTTATGATTTGAGGGTTAGGGTTTAGGTTTTAATGTCTAGGGTTTATTATTTTGAGAGGAGGGTATAGGGAATAGTTTTTTAGGTTCGGTATTTAGATTTTAGGTTTAAGAGTTTAGGTATTGGGGTTTAAGATATAGTGTTTTGGGTCCAGGATTTATGGATTTTTTTGTTCATTTTTGGGGTTTCAGTTTATGATTTTAGAGCTAGGGTTTATGTTTTAAGGTTTAGGGTGTAGATTTTTCATATTTGGTTAAGGGGAATAGTTTTTCGGGTTTGGGGTTTAGGTTTTATGTTTTAGGGTTTAGAGGTTAGGGTTTGAGATATATGGTTTTGCTTATACCTTTTATGATTTGTTTGCATGGTTTTCTGGTTTAGGTTTATGGTTTCTGTGTTAGGGTTTAGTTTTTAAGGTTTGGGGTTTAGTATTTTGAGAGTAGGGTTTTGGGAATAAGTTTTTAGGTTCATGGTTCAGCTTTTCGGTTTTAGTGTTCAGGTATTAGGTTTTCGGATACACTCTTTTGGGTCCAGGATTTTGGATTTTTTTGTTCGGTTTTGGGGGTTCGGTTTACGATTTTCAGGGTAGGGTTTATGTTTGAAGGTTTAGGGTTTAGAATTTTGAGATTAGGGTATGGGAAATATGTTTTGGGGTTCAGGTTTGATCTTTTAGGTTTTAGATTTTAGAGATTAGGGTTTTGGTATTGGGTTTTGGGTCTAGGTTTTAATATATTTTTTTGGTATGGTTTTCTGGTTTAGTTTTATGATTTCAGGGTTAGGGTTTAGGTTTTAAGGTTTAGGGTTTACTATGTTGAGAGTAGGGTATAGGGAGTAGGTTTTTAGGTTCAGGGTTCGGCTTTTAGGTTTTAGAGTTCAGGTATTAGGGTTTCAGATATAATGTTTTGGGATCATGATTTAGGATTTTTTTGTTCGGTTTCAGGGTTTCAGTTTATGATTTTAGGGTTAGGTTTTATGTTTTAAGGTTTGGGGTTTAGAATATTTATATTAGGGTATGAGGAATACGTTTTTGGGTTTTGTGTTCAGATTTTCAGTTTTACGGTTTAGATATTAGGGTTAAGGATATAGTGTTTTGGGAATAGGTTTTAGGATTTTTTTGGAATGGTTTTCGGGTTTAGGTTTACTATTTTGGGGTTAGGGTTTAGGTTTTAAGGTTTAGGGTATATTATTTTTAGGTTAGGGTATAGGGAATAGGTTTTTTGGTTTAGGGTTCTTCTTTTAGGTCTTAGATTTCCGGTATTAAGGTTTCGGATATAGTGTTTTGGGTCCAGCATTTAGGATTTGTTTGTTCGGTTTTGAGGTTTCGGTTTATGATTTCAAGAGTAGGGTTTAATTTTTAAGGTTTAGTGTTAAGAATTTTTATATCAGGGTATGTGGAAGATTTTTTTGGGTTCAGATTTCAAATTTTAGGTTTTTGGGTTTAGAGATTAGGGTTTCAGATATAGGGTTTCAGGTATAGGTTTTAGGATTTTTTGGGTATGGTTTTCGGGTTTAGGTTTATGATTTCTGGGTTAGGGTTTAGGTTTTAAGGTTTAGGGTATATTATTTTGAGATTAGGGTATATTTAATACGTTTTTAGGTTGAGGGTTCAGATTTTAGGTCTTAGAGTTTAGGTATTAGGGTTTCAGATATAGTGTTTTGGATCCTGGATTTAGGATTTTATTTGTTCGGTTTTGGGATTTCGGTTTATGATTTCAGGGGTAGGGTTTATGTTTTAAGTTTTAGTGTTTATAATTTTTATATTAGGGAATGTGGAAGATGTTTTTGGGTTCAGAGTTCAGCTTTTTGGTTTTTGGGGTTAGAGATTATAGTTTAGGATATAGGGTTTTGGGTATAGGTTTTAGGATTTTTTGGTATGGTTTTCAGGTTTAGGTTTATGATTTCAGTGATAGGGTTTAGGTTTTAAGATTTAGGGTTTATTATTTTGAGGTTGGGGTATAGGTAATGGGTTTTTATGTTTAGGGTTCAGATGTTAGGTTTTAGAGTTCAGGTATTAGGGTTTCAGATATAGTGTTTTGGATCCAAGATTTAGGGTTATTTTGTTCAGTTTTGGGGTTTTGGTTGATGATTTCAGGGGTAGGGTTTATCTTTTAAGGTTTAGGGTTTATAATTTTTAGATTAGGGTATGGGAAGTTGTTTTGGGTTTGAGGTTCATCTTTTCGGTTTTAGGAGTTAGAGATTAGGGTTTTGGATATAGGGTTTTGGATATAGGGTTTTGGGTATTGTTTTTAGTATTTTTTTGGTATTGTTTTCAGGTTTAAGTTTTATGATTTGAGGGTTAGGGTTTAGGTTTTAATGTCTAGGGTTTATTATTTTGAGAGGAGGGTATAGGGAATAGTTTTTTAGGTTCGGTATTTAGATTTTAGGTTTAAGAGTTTAGGTATTGGGGTTTAAGATATAGTGTTTTGGGTCCAGGATTTATGGATTTTTTTGTTCATTTTTGGGGTTTCAGTTTATGATTTTAGAGCTAGGGTTTATGTTTTAAGGTTTAGGGTGTAGATTTTTCATATTTGGTTAAGGGGAATAGTTTTTCGGGTTTGGGGTTTAGGTTTTATGTTTTAGGGTTTAGAGGTTAGGGTTTGAGATATATGGTTTTGCTTATACCTTTTATGATTTGTTTGCATGGTTTTCTGGTTTAGGTTTATGGTTTCTGTGTTAGGGTTTAGTTTTTAAGGTTTGGGGTTTAGTATTTTGAGAGTAGGGTTTTGGGAATAAGTTTTTAGGTTCATGGTTCAGCTTTTCGGTTTTAGTGTTCAGGTATTAGGTTTTCGGATACACTCTTTTGGGTCCAGGATTTTGGATTTTTTTGTTCGGTTTTGGGGGTTCGGTTTACGATTTTCAGGGTAGGGTTTATGTTTGAAGGTTTAGGGTTTAGAATTTTGAGATTAGGGTATGGGAAATATGTTTTGGGGTTCAGGTTTGATCTTTTAGGTTTTAGATTTTAGAGATTAGGGTTTTGGTATTGGGTTTTGGGTCTAGGTTTTAATATATTTTTTTGGTATGGTTTTCTGGTTTAGTTTTATGATTTCAGGGTTAGGGTTTAGGTTTTAAGGTTTAGGGTTTACTATGTTGAGAGTAGGGTATAGGGAGTAGGTTTTTAGGTTCAGGGTTCGGCTTTTAGGTTTTAGAGTTCAGGTATTAGGGTTTCAGATATAATGTTTTGGGATCATGATTTAGGATTTTTTTGTTCGGTTTCAGGGTTTCAGTTTATGATTTTAGGGTTAGGTTTTATGTTTTAAGGTTTGGGGTTTAGAATATTTATATTAGGGTATGAGGAATACGTTTTTGGGTTTTGTGTTCAGATTTTCAGTTTTACGGTTTAGATATTAGGGTTAAGGATATAGTGTTTTGGGAATAGGTTTTAGGATTTTTTTGGAATGGTTTTCGGGTTTAGGTTTACTATTTTGGGGTTAGGGTTTAGGTTTTAAGGTTTAGGGTATATTATTTTTAGGTTAGGGTATAGGGAATAGGTTTTTTGGTTTAGGGTTCTTCTTTTAGGTCTTAGATTTCCGGTATTAAGGTTTCGGATATAGTGTTTTGGGTCCAGCATTTAGGATTTGTTTGTTCGGTTTTGAGGTTTCGGTTTATGATTTCAAGAGTAGGGTTTAATTTTTAAGGTTTAGTGTTAAGAATTTTTATATCAGGGTATGTGGAAGATTTTTTTGGGTTCAGATTTCAAATTTTAGGTTTTTGGGTTTAGAGATTAGGGTTTCAGATATAGGGTTTCAGGTATAGGTTTTAGGATTTTTTGGGTATGGTTTTCGGGTTTAGGTTTATGATTTCTGGGTTAGGGTTTAGGTTTTAAGGTTTAGGGTATATTATTTTGAGATTAGGGTATATTTAATACGTTTTTAGGTTGAGGGTTCAGATTTTAGGTCTTAGAGTTTAGGTATTAGGGTTTCAGATATAGTGTTTTGGATCCTGGATTTAGGATTTTATTTGTTCGGTTTTGGGATTTCGGTTTATGATTTCAGGGGTAGGGTTTATGTTTTAAGTTTTAGTGTTTATAATTTTTATATTAGGGAATGTGGAAGATGTTTTTGGGTTCAGAGTTCAGCTTTTTGGTTTTTGGGGTTAGAGATTATAGTTTAGGATATAGGGTTTTGGGTATAGGTTTTAGGATTTTTTGGTATGGTTTTCAGGTTTAGGTTTATGATTTCAGTGATAGGGTTTAGGTTTTAAGATTTAGGGTTTATTATTTTGAGGTTGGGGTATAGGTAATGGGTTTTTATGTTTAGGGTTCAGATGTTAGGTTTTAGAGTTCAGGTATTAGGGTTTCAGATATAGTGTTTTGGATCCAAGATTTAGGGTTATTTTGTTCAGTTTTGGGGTTTTGGTTGATGATTTCAGGGGTAGGGTTTATCTTTTAAGGTTTAGGGTTTATAATTTTTAGATTAGGGTATGGGAAGTTGTTTTGGGTTTGAGGTTCATCTTTTCGGTTTTAGGAGTTAGAGATTAGGGTTTTGGATATAGGGTTTTGGATATAGGGTTTTGGGTATTGTTTTTAGTATTTTTTTGGTATTGTTTTCAGGTTTAAGTTTTATGATTTGAGGGTTAGGGTTTAGGTTTTAATGTCTAGGGTTTATTATTTTGAGAGGAGGGTATAGGGAATAGTTTTTTAGGTTCGGTATTTAGATTTTAGGTTTAAGAGTTTAGGTATTGGGGTTTAAGATATAGTGTTTTGGGTCCAGGATTTATGGATTTTTTTGTTCATTTTTGGGGTTTCAGTTTATGATTTTAGAGCTAGGGTTTATGTTTTAAGGTTTAGGGTGTAGATTTTTCATATTTGGTTAAGGGGAATAGTTTTTCGGGTTTGGGGTTTAGGTTTTATGTTTTAGGGTTTAGAGGTTAGGGTTTGAGATATATGGTTTTGCTTATACCTTTTATGATTTGTTTGCATGGTTTTCTGGTTTAGGTTTATGGTTTCTGTGTTAGGGTTTAGTTTTTAAGGTTTGGGGTTTAGTATTTTGAGAGTAGGGTTTTGGGAATAAGTTTTTAGGTTCATGGTTCAGCTTTTCGGTTTTAGTGTTCAGGTATTAGGTTTTCGGATACACTCTTTTGGGTCCAGGATTTTGGATTTTTTTGTTCGGTTTTGGGGGTTCGGTTTACGATTTTCAGGGTAGGGTTTATGTTTGAAGGTTTAGGGTTTAGAATTTTGAGATTAGGGTATGGGAAATATGTTTTGGGGTTCAGGTTTGATCTTTTAGGTTTTAGATTTTAGAGATTAGGGTTTTGGTATTGGGTTTTGGGTCTAGGTTTTAATATATTTTTTTGGTATGGTTTTCTGGTTTAGTTTTATGATTTCAGGGTTAGGGTTTAGGTTTTAAGGTTTAGGGTTTACTATGTTGAGAGTAGGGTATAGGGAGTAGGTTTTTAGGTTCAGGGTTCGGCTTTTAGGTTTTAGAGTTCAGGTATTAGGGTTTCAGATATAATGTTTTGGGATCATGATTTAGGATTTTTTTGTTCGGTTTCAGGGTTTCAGTTTATGATTTTAGGGTTAGGTTTTATGTTTTAAGGTTTGGGGTTTAGAATATTTATATTAGGGTATGAGGAATACGTTTTTGGGTTTTGTGTTCAGATTTTCAGTTTTACGGTTTAGATATTAGGGTTAAGGATATAGTGTTTTGGGAATAGGTTTTAGGATTTTTTTGGAATGGTTTTCGGGTTTAGGTTTACTATTTTGGGGTTAGGGTTTAGGTTTTAAGGTTTAGGGTATATTATTTTTAGGTTAGGGTATAGG
>CAUJRU010003697.1:0-35643 GCA_963277665.1 Viscum album
CCAATCCATGGATGTGAGGGATGTTTTTTATACATTGAAAATGTAATATTGAAAATCGATTTTTAAACCTCATGAAAATTGAATAAAATTTTCAAATACTGTGTGAATGATGTCAATATATATCATGAAGTGCGGTAGATTTGTTATATGATAACTTTGTTTTATAGTAAAATGGGCTGGCATATTATTTTTCTACATAACATTTAGCTATGTATCAATGTGATTCCATGGAAATAAACTCTTTATTAGTTAAATAAATACTGAAATAGGGGGATAAATTGTAACACCCCGACCCCAGTTATCTAGAGTCGATGCATTATTACATAACATTGGCATGATCACAAAGGATCATGTCTCGAAATACTGATTAGTTTAGTAGTCTTGGAAACACTAGATATATTCATAATTCTTACATTACATCATAAGGTAAAAAAACTACCACAACATCTTGTCATCATATCCCCTCGTACTATCCCTGCAGTTCATTCATAAATTACATCATCACATCTTGGAAAAAATAAAACATTTAAAGGGGTGAGCTCAGATACTCAGTAAGGATAACAATGTAGCAGAAGCATTCATAGATAAGCATAAACACTTAAAGCAATTTATAACTAAAACAAAAGCCTTTTAAACTTGAACTACAACATAATATGGAAAAGATAAAATTAAATAATTCCATTTACTTATTCACATGGATATTCTACTAGTCGAACAATCACATTCAATATCAATAACCACTTTCATAATTATGGAATGCATAATGACAAACTATCATAACCACATAGGCAAGGCCTCGTGCCAAGACTAGAAATAAGATTTTTCCAAGGCCCTGTTCCAAGACACTAGTTTGTCTCATGAGACCTACCGATGCATCGAGGAGATATAGCGGGCTCCACCCATCACTTACTAAGTCCAATACATTCCTCATATGAAAAGTATAAAACACAACATAAACATTTGTATTAAAACTAGCATACGAAATGTCAATACTTTATCAAAAAACCATGAATGGTATAAAAATAACACATCCACAGTCAAACATAACTCATTCGATACAACATGGAAGATTGTATTGTATCATATTAACCTAAATCGATAATAATGAAGGATATTGACATAGATGGAAATAATCATCAAAACTATTAGAGAGAAATATCCCCCTTTTTCTTGAAATCATTTCAAAGTCACAGTATTTATCAAGAATCCATTTAAAATAGATTTTAGAATCAAAGTGTCCCATACCACTTTGAAACTTTTAAAAGGTGTTTTAATTTAAAAACTTTAATGTCCATATAAATAAATCCTTAAAACCATTTTTAAAACATGGACATTAATGAGAAAGATTTAAAAGAATAAGTCTTTAAAACATTTAAAAATGATATTTTAGATAGAGTTTCTAACCAAAAGAGAGACACTTAAATACAATAATTGAGGTAATAAAAACTTTTTAATATCATGATAATAAAGGGATTCATGATATACTATGTCAAATTACATTATATACACCACATAAAAGTGATTTGGTGTATAACAACAAAGAAGTCTCAATGGAATGTAAATTGAGACGAATTCTCTTATAAAGACCATATCCTTAGGTTAAGGATAAATTAACGACATAATTAGCTGTGACAAATATAAATACACTCAATATGATGGGATATTTAGTGTAAATCAATCAAATGACATTCACACATATTCTTGTAAAAACAACACCGATGAATTGGATATTTAACTCAACAAATGGAGATTGAGTTAAAAATAGTCTTATCAAGTTCATACCGATGACTTGAGAATTTATAAATGGAGTGATTATGTGTATAAAAATTATATCCACAGAAAGGGTAGTGGAAATTATGACATAATAAAAAGAATAGTGATTCCACACATAATCATGGAGTAAAATAATCAATGAAGTATGCCTAAAGCCGAATGAGTGGAAATTGAAATTTCAAATTCCCTTATCGATTAGGTAACTTATGAAACATACCCCCATGAAATAATGATCATACAATTATGATGTAAATATACATGATTTAATGTATATTACACAATGAATACAAACATGGGAAGTAGACACACCACATGTAATAAATAAGTGGTGAACAATGGAATTCTTTCAAAATTAAGAGTGAGATATGAAGCCCCTTACTTTGTACATTATTCCTTGGTTGAGGGTAGGTTAACCTCCTACATAATGGTGAAATAATTTTTATCATATATATTAATTTGATATCATATATGATCTTTTAACATTTCTTTGTTAATAATATCTTATTATTATAGTCGTTTCAGGTGTTAACTTACTCATTTTCATTGATATGTTTTGTTACATAAGCCATGATTATCATGGATATGATGTATCTTATTCATATCCAGAATGATATGAAGTCCTTAAAAATTATTTTGAAATAATCAAATAATAATTATACTTTAATGGATACGATGGAGAATGAATCTCATCACGTTCATGGAGACGGTAGTCCGTACGTACGCACGATCGACAATATCATTTTTTGATATTAAAATAATATATAATTGGATGGTATATCATATATACAGAATCATTATCTAGTTATATTTATTATTTACATGAATTAAAAATCATTATTATAACCATCCAAATAATAATGTTTTGAATAACAATTACACCACGACGTGGAGACGGTAAGCCATACGTACGCACGTATGGTGACATGTCATTCAAAGGATGGATAGAATACAGAAATATGGTTGTACCATGTTTATAATAACATCAAAGTATATATAATATACTGGATTTATTATTTTCGAATGGTAATAACAAAGAAAGAAGAAGTGGAAGAAGAAAGGAACTTGAAAAAGGGTGGTGAAATCATTTCTTCTTCTTCGGGTTCTTCCTTTTGATTTGAGTAAAAGGGATCCTGATGTTGACTTTATGACTAAAGTAAGGACTCTAGGATGAAGTGAGGGAAGTTGAGAGTATAAAGGCCCATACTTTACATACATTGTTATTACTTCAGAATTGAAGCACACTTATTACAACATATAACAAAACTAAGAAAGGACCGTATAGGTATAGTGTCTTTAGAAACTGGGAAACATAAACAACTGGTTCATAAAGCATCTACTTTGCCTCCCATTTATTTCATCATATCTAGAGTCCCTTTTTGGAAATTCTACATAACAGCCTTCTTCCTGACCTGGGGAAATAAAACATACAAAACGGTGAGCTCAAATGCTCAGTAAGGGTAAACAAAAGAAATATCAATCACATCATATACATAAGCACATAACTTTTGGAAATCTTAACCTGCAAAAGAGATCATAATTTAATAAAATGGGATAAATCATATTAGTGAAATTTGATCCCAATAATCATAACATAAAACATTAAACTTTGTGTCATACACACATAATCATAGAGAATCATTTCTTATTAGTCAAGACTAATTTCCAAAACTATCTTAGTGGACAAAGTCCCCTTCTGAACCGAGTTCACTCCTTGTTTCAGTAATGTTTCACTGAACTAGTATAACCTACTGTTCCAGCCATGTCTATCTCATGAGATATAAAATCTTTACCCAATGCATTGGAGGGTTATATTGGTCTCACCCATCTCATAATGATACCATTCTTATGTGTGCCACAAAATCATAAACCATACATCATAGCATAACCCATGTAATAAAAATGGGAATCTTAAACATCGTGACATCATAAAACAATTCATATAAGATAAAGGAATTCATAAAAATAATTCCATCACAACATAATCAAATAAATGTAATAATAGGGATAAAAACATAACCCTTTATTATCTTATATGGAAAATAATTTTGTTAAAACACTTCAACTCCATTCTTGAAGAAAATATCCTTTCTACTTCAAAAACATTTTCCATTCTTAACATGTCATACAATTTTAAACTAAAAGAAGTTGATTAAAAATAAACTTGAAAACTTGTAAAGGAAGCTTGTTGTAAATTATGTTTTAAAAATCCATTCATGTCGTATAAGTTAAAGAAACATTCTTTGCATACTTTTTCCGGAAAAGTCAAAAAGTACCTCGTATGAAAAACAACAAAAGATTTCTTTCATATCTTTTACTATAAACTAACCAAAGGGTATAAATGGATTTAAAAAATTGTTGGTGGATTGAAATAATATTAAATATTGAGGAAATATGGATGTGGATGATAAAATACATCACAGTAAATACCAAAGTATAAACAATCTTGAATAAAAATGAGATTGTGATGTTTCCCTTACCTTAGGTTCGTTTTGCTTCGTAAGTGTCCGAACCTCCTGTATAATGATTTAAATAATGTTATTGACTTATTACAGAATCATACTTATTTTTATGATATCATATATGATCATATTCTTAGCTTCTTAGTAGTAATATTTCATTTCTACTTATTATTCGTTTGTTTATAACTTTTTGTTCTTATGCGTGTTTTGTCAAATAAATTGTTATTCTTCTCTTTAGGTTATAGATACCTCATTTTCAGAATGGTATTAGTGTAATATATATCATATTAATTCATTCAAATCATTTATATAATCATTATGAAATGAATATCATGTAGAACGTGTCGCATCACATCGTGGAGACGGTATTCCGTACGTACGCACGAGTGATGATATCGTTCCTATGATCATGGAATTGTATTGGAGTGTATGTATACTATTTCAGAATCAGTATCCCTTTATAATAGTCATATATAGTCATTATTTACACCATTATACCCATCCAAGTATGGTGGTGGTGGAAAATAGATTACACCCCGGCGTGGAGACGGTATTCCATACGTACGCACGTGTGGTGATTTCTTTTTCCGTAGGATGGATAGATGGTGAAATAGGGTTGTTTCATACTTATAATAAAATATTAGTATACGAGTGATACTGATGTTATTACTTCATAATGAAACAACTAAATAAGAAGAAGTGGAAGAAGAAATAAAGATGAAAGAATCGGTAACGGACATTACCTCTTCTTTGAAGTGCTTCTTTGAGACCTTCTTTTAGGGCACTAAAATTGGTCTTTGAAGAAGACCAGGACCTCTAGGATGTCTATAGGGAAGTGGAGAGGAGGAATTGTCAGGGTTTGGCCGAGATTGAAAGCTCAAAGTGGTGTGAGCAAGAGGGGGAGGAGGTGCCCTTTTATAAGGGAGGATAGGGGCACCTTTGGAATAACTAAAACTATTATTTTATTATAAAGTCAAATTCGGTTTTAAATAGCTCCAAATTGATATATTTCGAAGCTAAGGTGGGGATGGGTCGAAATAATCTCATCCAATAGAATTTAGACAATTTTAGGTTCCTATTTTAACCTTATCATTTAGATTTAAGATTAAGTTAAATAATTTTACTTTTACCATGTCTTCTTGTGTTCTTATACTATAAGGTTAATAAACTTAGTATAAGCAGCCAAAATGACCCCAAGTTGTTTATTATTAATATATATAACCTTATCTAAGTCATTTGGACGATCCTTAGATAATTATGAATAAAATAACAATTAATAATATAATATTTGTTTTAAAAACTATTTTATGTCAATTTTGACACTATTTAGTAATTGATATTTTTGGAAATAATAACAGAATGATTAGTTAGAAAAAAGTTAATTAAATCAATACTAACATGTCATATTAACCTAGAAAATTATTTGAATTCATAAAAAGTCTCAAATTAAATTTATTTTGGTGTTTATAACATCCATTATGTCAATATTTCATTAATAAGATAATTACTGCATCATCATTGTGTCATATATAAATTAAATTATTTAATTTCTAAAAATTACAAATAAAATATCATTATGTAGGAAATATTTTTATATTACTAATGAATATTTATAGTCGAATTTATCTTATGTATAACCTTATATTAAAAATTACTTACTTATTAAACTTTGATTTTAACTATTTTAACCCTTCTTTAAATAAATTAATAATAAATGTCCTAATCTAATCCAAGTAGGCTTAAATTGTCATATTTAATTCCTAAGATTGTTTTTGGTCGAATTAAACTTATCCAATAGAATTAAGACATGTGTTAGGGTAATAATAATATCATTTTTACCCTTAATTACCCTATTTACTTTTAACCGTGGTAAAAAAAAGTAAAAGATTACTATTCACAAAAAAATTAATTTCATCTCATTGAACCACATTTTACTTACTAACATCAACTGTGTCTCTTGGATTTTCTAAATTCCACTCACAGAAGCGGTAAAATTAAGTTTTATGAAAAATTCAGTTTTTTAACTACAACTTAGTGGTTTCACTATTCATCAAAAATTGAAAGTTTTCATAAAAATACCAAAATTTCACCCTAGGCTAATTGTGATATTCCAAATCCAAAAATGAAGTCCATTTTGAAAAATAAAATTTATAAAATTTCAAAAAGTGGTTATTACTATTCATGACGGCTGGTTTTAATAATATTTTAATAGCATATCATTGTTTAGTGAAACTCGGTTTTGCGTACGACGCAAGCTATCGAGGAAGGTCGCGATTTCGTGTAAAGCAAGACAAGCAAGTGTTGTGTGTAGACAAATATTCCTTTGATGATTTATATAACATAAAATTCTCAGGTGTTACATTCTACCCCCCTTAAAATGAATTTCGCCCTCGAAATTCGTCACTTTGTAATAAACAGATGAGGATACCTCTCCCTCATCATATCCTCAAGCTCCCATGTAGCTTCTTCTAATTGGTGGTTCCTCCATAAAACTTTCACCCATCGAGTGGTCTTGCTTCGTAGGACTTTTTGCTACGATCCAGAATCTCAATCAGCTGTTCTTTATAAGAAAGATCTTGCTCCAGCGGTACAACTTCTGAGCTAAGTATATGTGAAGGATCAGGTATGTACTTTCTCAGGAGAGATACATGGAACACATCGTGAACTTGAGAGAGATTCGGTGGAAGCGACAATCGGTAAGCTACCTTCCCAACACGATCCAGTATTTCGAAAGGACCGATATATCTAGGGCTCAACTTCCCCTTCTTTCCAAATCTCAAGACCCTCTTCCAGGGAGATATTCGTAAGAACACTTTATCACCCACTTCAAACTCTAGGTCTTTTCTTCGGTTGTCGGCATAACTTTTCTGTCGACTCTGAGGTTCTCTTATGTGTTGTTGAATAGATCTGACCTTTTCTTCCATTTCATCATCGAGATCGGGTCCTAATAGCTTTCTTTCCCCAACTTCATCCCAGCAAGTTGGAGTCCTGTATTTCTTTCCATAGAGAGCTTCATAAGGAGCCATCAGAATACTAGAGTGAAAGCTATTATTATAAGAAAATTCCTACAAAGTTAGGTGTTGATCCCAACCACCTTTGAAATCCATAGATCAAGCTATCAACATATTTTCTAGAGTTTGAATTGTTCTCTCAGACTGACCGTTTGTCTGAGGATGATAAGCAGTGCTGAAACTCAACTCTGTATCCAGAGTATGCTGAAGACTTCGCCAGAACATCGAGGTAAATCTAGGATCCCAATCAGATATAATAGAAAGTGGTACTCCATGCAATCTTACCACTTCCTTTACATATATCCTGGCAAGCTGGTCCAGAGAGAAATCCTCTCTAATAGCAATGAAGTGTGTAGACTTGGTAAGACGATCAACTATGACCCAGATAGAATTATTGCCTTTGGATGTTTTAGGAAGTCCTGTGACAAAGTCCATAGTGATGTTTTCCCATTTCCATTCGGGTATGGGTAATGGTTGTAACATCCCCTTAGAATTCTGTCTCTCAACTTTAACTTCCTGAAAAACCAAGCATCGAGAGATATATTCAGCAACATCTCTTTTCATGCCATCCCACCAGAAGTACTCTTTCAGGTCCCTATAAATCTTCGTGCTTCCAGGATGAATAGAGAATGAAGAACTATGAGCTTCATCCAGTAGCTCCTTCTTTAATTCCAGGATGGGAGGAACACAAACCCGATTCCTGAACTTTATTATCCCATAACAATCAAGGTTGAATTCAGGAACATTTCTCACCTTCTTTTGTAACTCGACATCTTCTTTCTGTGCCTCTTTAATCTTCACATGTATATATGGTTGAACATTCATTTGAGAAAGAAACTATTTTCCCCTTCCATTATAATTACAAGATCCATCCTTTGTAAATCCATAAATATTGGATCTTTTGTGATCCTCATCATGGATAAACTGGCATGGTCTTGTTGACTTAATGCATCTACCACCTTGTTTGCTTTCCCAGGGTGGTAATGGATTGAGCAGTCATAAACCTTAATCAAATCCAACAATATTCTTTGACGCATATTCAGCTCCTTTTGTGTGAAAATATACTTTAAACTTTTATGATCAATATTAATGTCACAACTTTCTCCATAAAGATAATGCCTCCAAATCTTTAATGCAAATATTACCGCAGCTAACTCCAAATCATGTGTTGGGTAAGTTTGATCATGGATTTTCAACTGTCGTGAGGAATAATCTATCACCATATCATTTTCCATAAGATCACACCCCAATACCTTCTTGGATGCATCACTATAGATCACAAACCTTTCTCCACTATAAGGCAGTGTGAGCACAGGTGCACTGGATAACCTTCTTTTCAACTCCTTGAAATTATCTTCACATTCTTCCGTCCAAACAAACTTAACTCCTTTCCAAGTCAACTTGGTGAGTGTATTAGATAATCGTGAGAAATCTTTCACAAAACGTCGATAATATCCATCCAAACCAAGAAAACTTCGGATCTCAGTTACTGTTATTGGTCTCGACCATCTTTCGATAACCTATGTTTTTTCTGGATCCACAGATATCCCCTCTTTTGAGATTATGTGACCCAAAAATGAAACTTTTTGAAGCCAAAATTCACACTTGGTAAATTTGGCAAAAAGATTATCCTTTCTCAGGGTCTTCAATATAATTCTCAAGTGATCTTCATGTTCTTCCTTGCTCTTTGAATAGACAAGAATATCGTCTATAAAGACTATCACAAATTGATCAAGATAGTCTCTAAAGACTCTATTCATCAGATCCATGAAGATAGAAGGGGAATTAGTAAGACCAAATGGCATCACTATAAATTCATAGTGTCCATACCTTGTATGGAAAGCCGTTTTTTGTATATCCTCCCTTTTTACCCTTAATTGATGATACCCTGAACGAAGATCAATCTTGGAAAAGTATTGAGCTTCGCGTAGTTGGTCATATAGGCCATCAATGCGTGGGAGAGGATATATGTTCTTGATATTTATCTTGTTAAGTTCTAGATAATCAATGCAGAGTCTCATTGATCCATCTTTCTTCTTAACAAATAGAACAGGTGCTCCCCAAGGTGATGCACTAGGTCGTATGAATCCCTTATCAAGATTCTCTTGGAGTTGCTTCTTCAATTCCTGCAACTCAATTGGGGCCATTCTATAAGGTGTCTTTGAAATAAGAAAAGCCCCCGGTATGAGTTCTATTGAAAACTCAACTTCACGATTTGGTGGATAACCCAGTAATTCCTCCGAAAAAACATCATCAAACTCCCGTACAATGGGCATATTTTTAATCGTTAGTTTCTCACCAACCATTTGAGATAAATAACCTTCATTTAGTGGAATCAAGACCCATAAGGTAGAAGGAATTTCCACTGGAAGGTTATGTTCATCCTTGCATTGATAGATGATCATAGATTGATCTGGAATATGAAATGTGACTTCCCTTCTTTGGCAATTGATATGACCTCCATATAAAGAAATCCAATCCATGCCAAGAATCACATCAAATTCCACTATAGGAAGGATCACAAGATTTGCAGGAAGCACTTTCCCACAAACTTCGACCAGAGAATAATTATAAACTTTTGATGCAACTGTTGTGCCATTAGGTATTTTCACAGCTAACTCAACATCTAATTGTTGAGGTAATACGGTGATATCCTTAGAAAATTCTTCAGAAATAAAAGAGTGGGTGGATCCAGAATCAAATAAAACATTTTCTACTTTAGAGTGGATGGTAAGTGTACCTTTCACCACATCGTTATCGTACTCTACATCGCTGAAAGAAATTGCATGTGACTTATTTTTGTCTTTAGCCTTAAGAGTTTTTTGACGTCGACCATCATCATCAACCCTTGGATTAGGGCATTTATTGGCATAATGTCCCATATCCTTGAACATTAAACATTGAAGTGTAGTAGGTTCATTCTGTGTATCCCTTCCTTTGTTTGCATCATTAGACATCTTCTTCCCATCATCGCGACATTCAAATGCCCGATGACATTCCTTTCCACATTTGAATCATTTACTTGTCCCTTTAAGACAACTCCCTCCATGTTTCTTTCCACACATTGAGCATAAGGGAAATATCATATTCTTTTCAGTGTGCTCTTTATATTTTCCTTTAAATTCCATTTTCCTCTTCTTATCAAACCCATATGACTGATGGGTTACTCCAATCTCCATCTCAACTTTGAGAGCACATCGAACGATTTACTCATAGCTATTGAAGTCCCTTATGGCTAAGTCCCTTCAAAGACTTGGTTTTAAGCCACTAAAGAATCGATCGATCTTACTCTCAGGTTGGATAATAATACTAGAATCATACCTTGAATGTCTTGTAAAATTTTCTTCATAGGTACCAACAGATTCATCATCCTTTTGCTTCAGTTCAAGAAACTCTTTCTCCATCTTTTTTTGGAGAATATGAGGGAAGTACTTATTGAAAAATAATTTCTTAAACTCTTCCCATTCCATGGACTCAATTTCATCCATTTGACTCGTATTCTTAATAAGATTCCACAATTGATCAGCATCACCTTCCAAACGACACACTGCTAAGATGAATTTATCATGCTCAGAACATTGATGAACTGAAAATATCTTTTCAGTAATACTAATCCATTGTTCAGCATCTAATGGATCAGTAGACCCGCTGAAAGAAGGTGGACGCTGTCTCATGAAGGATTCAACATAATGTTGCTCCTTTCATTGCTCATTTGGAAGTCCTGCATGATTCATAGCTTGATAAAGTTGTGTGAGCATGGCTACAAGATTTTGAATTCCAGCTCCCATAACGTTTGGTTGCTCTTGGGGACAATCATTTCATTTCCCATCGCATTCCGCATTAACACGATTCCTTTGGGTTCCAGCCATTGAATAAAACCAAGAAGAATAGTGTGAGCAACACTAATTATAATAGGAAAACCACATAATCAAGAATAAGATTTCACACTTAAGGTCGTATCCTAGGTTATTCATGGCCATTTCTAAAATACTAAGACTGTGTTATATGCCTAGACTTATCCTTAGGGTTCTTACTAAGGCTTTCACATCCTAGTTTCCAAAGGTTGACTATACCTTTCCTATGATACCAACTATAACGACCCATACTTTACAAACATTGTTATTACTTTAGAATTGAAGCACACTTATTACAACATATAACAAAACTAAGAAAGGACCATATAGGTATAGTGTCTTTAGAAACTGTGAAACATAAACAACTGGTTCATAAAGCATCTACTTTGCCTTCCATTTATTTCATCATATCTAGAGTCCCTTTTTGGCAAATTATACTTAACAGCCTTCTTCCTGACCTGGGGAAATAAAACATACAAAAGGGTGAGCTCAAATGCTCAGTAAGGGTAAACAAAAGAAATATCAATCACATCATATACATAAGCACATAACTTTTGGAAATCTTAATCTGCAAAAGAGATCATAATTTAATAACATGGGATAAATCATAATAGTGAAATGTGATCCCAATAATCATAACTTAAAACATGAAACTTTGTGGCATACACACATAATCATATAGAATCATTTATTATTAGTCAAGACTCATTTCCAAGACTATCTTAGTGGACAAATTCCCTTTCTGAACTGAGTTCACTCCTCGTCTCAGTCCTGTTTCATTGAAACGGTATAACCTACCATTCCAGCCATGTCTATCTCATGAGATATAAAATATTTACCCAATGCATTGGAGGGAGATATAGGTCCCACCCATCTCATAATGATATCATTCTTCTGTGTTCCACAAAATCATAAACCATACATCATAGCATAACCCATGTAATAAAAATGGGAATCTTAAACATCGTGACATCATAAAAAAATTCATATAAGATAAATGAGTTCATAAAAATAATTCCATCACAACATAATCAAATCAATGTAATAATAGGTATAAAAACAGAACCCTTTATTATCTTATATGGAAAATTATTTTGTTAAAACACTTGAACTCCATTCTTGATGAAAATATCCTTTCTACTTCAAATTTTTTTTCCTTTCTTAACCTGTCATACAATTTTACACTAAAATATGTTGATTAAAAATAAACTTGAAAACTTGTAAAGGAAGATTCTTGGAAATAATGTTTTAAAAATCCATTCATGCCGTATAAGTTAAAAAACATTCTTCTCGTACTTTTGCCGGAAAAGTAAAAAGTACCTCGTACTAAAAATGACAAAATATTCCTTTCATATCTTTTACTATAAACTCACCAAAGGGTAAAAATGGATTTAAACAATTGTAGGTGGATGGAAATAATATTAAATATTGAGGAAACATGGATGTGGATGATAAAATATACCCCAGTAAATACCAAAGTATAAACAATCTCGAATAAAAATGAGATTGTGATATTTCCCTTACCATAGGTTCGTTTTGCTTCGTAAGTGTCCGAACCTCCGGTATAATGATTTAAATAATGTTATTGACTTATTCCAGAATCATTCTTATATTTATGATATCATATATGGTCATATACTTAGCTTCTTAGTAGTAATATTTCATTGCTACTTGTTATTCGGGTGTTTATAACTTTTTGTTCTTATGCATGTTTTGTCGAATAAATTATTATTCTTCTCTTTAGGTTATAGATACCTCATTTCCAGAATAGTATTAGTGTAATATATATCATATTCATTCATTAAATTCATTTATATAATCATTATGAAATGAAGATCATGTAGAACGAGTCGCATCACATCGTGGAGACGGTATTCCGTATGTACGCACGAGTGATGATATCGTTCCTATGATCGTGGAATTGTATTGGAGTGTATTTATACTATTTCAGAATCGGTATCAATTTATAATAGTCATATATAGTCATTATTTACACCATTATACCCATCCAAGTAAGGTGGTGGTGGAAAATAGATTACACCACTGCGTGTAGACGATATTCCGTACGTACGCACGCGCGGTGATTTCTTTTTCCGTAGGATGGATAGATGGTGAAATAGGGTTGTTTCATACATATAATAACATATCAGTATATGAGTGATACTTATGTTATTACTTCATAATGAAACAACTAAAGAAGAAGAAGTGGAAGAAGAAATAAAGATGAAAGAATCGGTAACAGACATTACCTCTTCTTTGAAGTTCCTCTTTGAGACCTCCTTTTAAGGCACTAAAATTGGTCTTTGAAGAAGACCAGGACCTCTAGGATGTCTATAGGGAAGTTTAGAGGATGAATTTGTAGGGTTTGGCCGAGCTTAAAGGCTCAAAGTGGTGTGAGCAAGAGGGGGAGGAGGTGCCCTTTTATAAGGGAGGAGAGGGGCACCTTTGGAATAACTAAAACTATTAATTTATTATAAAGTCAAATTCGGTTTTAAATAGCTCCAAATTGATATATTTAGAAGCTAAGGTGGGGATGGGTTGAAAGCCTCTCATCCAATATAATTTATACAAGATTAAGTTCCTATTTTAACCTTATCATTTAGATTTAACATTAAGTTAAATAATTTTACTTTTACCGTGTCTTCTTGTGTTCTTATACTATAAGGTTAATAAACTTACTATAAGCAGACAAAAAAACCCCAAGTTTTTTATTATTAGTATATATAACCTTATATAAGTCATTTGGCCGATCCATATTTTTTTAGGAATAAAATAACAATTACTAATATAATATTTGTTTTAAAAACTATTTTATGTCAATTTTGACACTATTTAGTAATTGATTTTTATGAAAATCATAACAGAATGATTAGTTCGAAAAAAGTTAATTAAATCAATACTAACATGTCATATTAACCTATAAAATTAGTGTAATTCATAAAAAGTCTCAAATTACCTTTAGTTTGGTGTTTATAACATCAATTATGTCAATATTTCATTAATAAGATAATTACTGCATCATCATTGTGTCATAAATAAATTAAATTATTTAATGTCTAAAAATTACAAATAAAATATCATTATGTAGGAAATCTTTTTAGATTTCTAATTAATACTTATAGTGGAATTTATCTTATGTATTTCCTTATATTAAAAATTATTTACTTATTAAACTTTGATTTTATCTATTTTAACCCTTCTTTAAATAAATTAATAATAAATGTCCTAATCTAATCCAAGTGGGCCTAAATGGTCATATTTTATTCCTAAGTTTGTTTTTGGTCGAATTACACTTATCGAATAGAATTAGAACATGTGGCAGGGTAATAATAATATCATTTTTACCCTTAATTATCCTATTTACTTTTCACCGTGGTTAAAAAAAGTAAAAAGTTACTATTCACCAAAAAATTATTTTTATCTCATTGAACCACATTTTACTTACCGACATCAACTGTGTTTCTCTGATTTTCGAAATTCCACTCACAGAAGCGGTAAAATTAAGTTTTATGAAAAATTCAGTTTTTTAACTACCACTTAGTGGTTTCACTATTCATCAAAAATTGAAAGTTTTCAGAAAAATACCAAAATTTCACCCTAGGCTAATTTCAATATTCCGAATCCAAAAATGAAGTTTATTTTGATAAATAAAATTTATAATATTTCAAAAAGTGGTTATTACTATTCATAAGGGCTGGTTTTAATAATATTTTAATAGCATATCATTGTTTAGTGAAACTTGGTATTGCGTACGACGCAAGCTATCGAGGAAGGTCACGATTTCGTGTAAATCAAGCCAAGCAAGTGTTGTGTGTAGAAAGATATTCCTTTGATGAATTATATAACATAAAAATCTTGGGTGTTACATTCTACCCCCTTTAAAATGAATTTCGCCCTCGAAATTCGTCACTTTGTAATAAACAGATGAGGATACCTCTCCCTCATCATATCCTCAAGCTCCCATGTAGCTTCTTATAATTGGTGGTTACTCCATTAAACTTTCACCAATCGAGTGGTCTTGCTTCGTAGGTCTTTTTTGCTACGATCTAGAATCTCAATCGACTGTTCTTCATAAGAAAGATCTTGCTCCAGCGGTACAAATTCTGAGCTAAGTATATGTGAAGGATCAGGTATGTACTTTCTCAGGAGAGATACATGGAACACATCGTGAACTTGAGAGAGATTCGGTGGAAGCGCCAATCGGTAAGCTACCTTCCCAACACGATCCAGTATTTCGAAAGGACCGATATATCTAGGGCTCAACTTCCCCTTCTTTCCAAATCTCAGGACCATCTTCTAGGGAGATATTTGTAAGAACCGTTTATCACCCACTTCAAACTCTAGGTCTTTTCATCGGTTGTCGGCATAACTTTTCTGTCGACTCTGAGCTGCTCTTATGTGTTGTTGAATAGATCTGACCTTTTCTGCCATTTCATCAATGAGATCGGGTCCTAATAGCTTTCTTTCTCCAAATTAATCCCCGCAAGTTGGAGTCCTGCATTTCTTTCCATAGAGAGCTTCATAAGGAGCCATCTCAATACTAGAGTGAAAGCTATTATTATAAGAAACTTCCACCAAAGTTAGGTGTCGATCCCAACCACCTTTGAAATCCATATAGGAAGCTCTCAACATATCTTATAGAGTTTGAATTGTTCTCTCAGACTGACCATCTGTCTGAGGATGATAAGCAGTGCTGAAACTCAACTCTGTATCCAGAGTATGATGAAGACTTCGCCAGAACTTCGAGGTAAATCTCAGATCCCGATCAGATATAATAGAAAGTGGTACTCCATGCAATCTTACCACTTCCTTTACATATATCCTAGCAAGCTGGTCCAGAGAGAAATCCTCTCTAATAGCAATGAAGTGTGCAGACTTGGTAAGACGATCAACAATGACCCAGATAGCATTATTGCCTTTGGATGTTTTAGGAAGTCCTGTGACAAAGTCCATTGTGATGTTTTCCCATTTCCATTCGGGTATGGGTAATGGTTGTAACATCCCATTAGACTTCTGTCTCTCAGCTTTAACTTGTTGACAAACCAAGCATCAAGATACATATTCAGCAACATCTCTTTTTATTACATCCCACCAAAAGTACTCTTTCAGGTCCCTATACATCTTCGTGCATCCAGGATGAATAGAGAATGAAGAACTATGAGCCTCATCCAGCAGCTCCTTCTTTAATTCCAGGATGGGAGGAACACAAACCCGATTCCTGAACTTTATTATCCCATCACAATCAAGGATGAATTCAGGAACATTTCTCACCTTCTTTTGTAACTCGACATCTTCTTTCTATGCCTCTTTAATCTTCACATGTATAGATGGTTGAACATTAATTTGAGAAACATACGATTTTCCCCTTCCATTATAATTCAGAGATCCATCCTTTGTAAATCCATAAATATTTGATCTTTTGTGATCCTCATCATGGATAAACTGGCATGGTCTTGTCGACTTAATGCATCTACCACCTTGTTTGATTTCCCAGGGTGGTAATGGATTGGGCAGTCATAATCCTTAATCATCTCCAACCATCTTCTTTGATGCATATTCATCTCCTTTTGTGTGAAAATATACTTTAAACTTTTATGATCAGTATAAATTTCACACCTTTCTCCATAAAGATAATGCCTCCAAATCTTTAATGCAAAGATTACCGCAGCTAACTCCAAATCATGTGTTGGGTAATTTTTCTCATCGATTTTCAACTGTCGTGAGGCATAAGCTATCACCATATCATTTTTCATAAGAACACACCCCAAACCCTTCTTGGATGCATCACTATATATCACAAACCTTTCTCCACTACAAGGCACTGTGAGCAAAGATGCACTAGATAACCTTCTTTTCAAATCATTGAAATTCTCTTCACATTCTTTCGTCCAAACAAACTTAACTCCTTTCCGAGTCAACTTGGTGAGTGGATTAGATAATCGTGAAAAATATTTCACAAAACG
The DNA here is from genome assembly GCA_963277665.1 of Viscum album. Taxonomy (NCBI): domain Eukaryota; kingdom Viridiplantae; phylum Streptophyta; class Magnoliopsida; order Santalales; family Viscaceae; genus Viscum; species Viscum album. The sequence continues at coordinate 17,061 of CAUJRU010003697.1, forward strand.
TCGATAATATCCAGCCAAATGAAGAAAAATTCGGATCTCAGTTACTATTGTTGGTCTCGAACATCTTTCGATAACCTTTGTTTTTGCTGGATCCACAGATATCCCCTCTTTTGAGATTATGTGACCCAAAAAATGAAAATTTTTGAAGACAAAATTCACACTTGGTAAATTTGGCATAAAGCTTCTCCTTTCTCAGGGTCTTCAATATAATTCTCAAGTGATCTTCATGTTCTTCCTTGCTCTTTGAATAGACAAGAATATCGTCTATAAAGACTACCACAAATTGATCATGATAGTCTCTAAAGACTCTATTCATCAGATCCATGAAGATAGCAGGGGCATTAGTAAGACCAAATGACATCACTATAAATTCATAGTGTCCATACCTTGTACGGAAAGCCGTTTTTGGTATATCCTCCCTTTTGAACCTTAATTGATGATACCCTGAACGAAGATCAATCTTGGAAAAGTATTAAGCTCCACGTAGTTGGTCAAATAGGTCATCAATGCGCGGGAGAGGATATTTGTTCTTGATAGTGATCTTATTAAGTTCTCGATAATCAATGCAGAGTCTCATTTATCCATCTTTCTTCTTAACTACTAGAAATGGTGCTCCCCAAGGTGACGCACTAGGGCATATGAATCCATTATCAAGATTCTCCTGGAGTTGCTTCTTCAATTCCTGCAACTCAATTGGGGCCATTCTATAAGGTGTCTTTGAAATAGGCAAAGCACCCGGTACGAGTTCTATTGAAAACTCAACTTCACAATTTGGTGGAAGACCTGGTAATTCCTCCAGAAAGACATCATCAAACTCCCGTAAAATGGGCATATTTTTAATCCTGAGTTTCTCACCAACCATTTGAGATAAATAACCTTCATTTAGTGGAATCAAGACCCATAAGGTAGAAGGAATTTCCACTGGAAGGTTATGTTCATCATTGCATTGATAGACGATCATAGATTGATCTGGAATATGAAATGTGACATCCCTTCTTTGGAAATTGATATGATCTCCATATAAAGAAATACAATCCATGCCAAGAATCACATCAAATTCCACTATTGGAAGGATCACAAGATTTGCAGGAATCACTTTCCCACAAACTTTGATCGGAGAAGAATTATAAACTTTTGATGCAACTGTTGTGCCATTAGGTGTTGTCACAGCTAACTCAACATCTTATTGTTGAGGTAATACAGTGATATCCTTAGAAAATTCATCAGAAATAAAAGAGTGGGTGGATCCAGAATCAAATAAAACATTTTCTACTTTAGAGTGGATGGTAAGTGTACCTTTCACCACATCGTTATCGTACTCCACATCGCTGATAGAAATTGCATGTGACTTTCCTTTTTCCTTAGCTTTAAGAGTTTGTTGACATCGACCATGATCACCAACCCTTGGATTAGGGCATTTATTGGCATAATGTCCCATCTCCATGCACTTGAAACATTGAAGTGTAGTAGGTTCATTCTGTGTATCCCTTCCTTTGTTTGCATCATTAGACATCTTCTTACCATCATCGCGATATTCAAATGCCCGATGAACTTCTTTTCCACATTTGAAACATTTATTTGTCCCTTTAAGAAAACTCCCTCCATGTTTCTTTCCACACTTTGAGCATAAGGGAAAGCTTATCTTCTTTTCAGTGTGCTCTTTAGATTTTCCTTTGAATTCCATTTTCCTCTTCTTATCAAACCCGTATGACTGATGGGTTACTCCAATATCCATCTCAACTTTGAGGGCACATCGAACGATTTCCTCGTAGCTATTGAAGTCCCATATGGATAAGTCCCTTCAAAGACTTGGTTTTAAGCCATTAAAGAATCGATCGATCTTACTATCAGGTTGGATAATAATACCAGAAGCGTACCTTGCAAGTCTTGTAAAATTTTCTTCATAGGTACCAACAGATTCATCATCCTTTTGCTTCAGTTCAAGAAACTCTTTCTCCATCTTTGTTCAGAGAATACGAGGGAAGTACTTATTGAAAAATAAGTTCTTGAACTCGTCCCATTCCATGGACTCAATTTCATCCCTTTGCCTCGTATTCTTAATAAGATTCCACCATTGATCAGCATCACCTTCCAAACGATACACTGCTAAGATGACTTTATCATGCTTAGAACATTGAAGAACTGAAAATATCTTTTCAGTAGTACTAATCCATTGTTCAGCAACTAATGGATCAGTAGACCCGCTGAAAGAAGGTAGACGCTGTCTCATGAAGGATTCAACAGAATTTTGCTCCATCCTTTGCTCCTTTGGAAGTCCTGCATGATTCATAGCGTGAGAAAGTTGTGTGAGCATGGCTACAAGATTTTGCATTCCAGCTCCCATAACTTTTGGTTGCTCAGGGGGACAATCATTGCATTGCCCGTCGCATTCCGCATTAACATGATTCCTTCGGGTTCCAGCCATTGACTAAACCAAGAAGAATAGTGTGAGCAACACTAATTATAACAGGAAAACCACATAATCACGAATAATATTTCACACTTATGGTCTTATCCTAGGTTATTCATGGCCATTTATAAAATACTAAGATTGTGTTCTATGCCTAGACTTATCCTTAGGGTTCTTACTAAGGCTTTCACATCCTAGTTTCCAAAGGATGACTATACCTTTCCTCAGATACCAACTATAACGACCCTTACTTTACATACATTGTTATTACTTCAGAATTGAAGCACACTTATTACAACATATAACAAAACTAAGAAAGGACCGTATAGGTATAGTGTCTTTAGAAACTGGGAAACATAAACAACTGGTTCATAAAGCATCTACTTTGCCTCCCATTTATTTCATCATATCTAGAGTCCCTTTTTGGCATATTCTACTTAACAGCCTTCTTCCTGACCTGGGGAAATAAAACATACAAAAGGGTGAGCTCAAATGCTCAGTAAGGGTAAACAAAAGAAATATCAATCACATCATATACATAAGCACATAACTTTTGGAAATCTTAACCTGCAAAAGAGATCATAATTTAATAACATGGGATAAATCATAGTAACGAAATGTGACCCCAATAATCATAACTTAAAACATGAAACTTTGTTTCATACACACATAATCATAGAGAATCATTTATTATTAGTCAAGACTCATTGCCAAGACTATCTTAGTGGAAAAATTCTCTTTCTGAACCGAGTTCACTCCTCGTTTCAGTCCTGCTTCACTGAACCGGTATAACTTACCGTTCCAGCCATGTCTATTGTAACATCCCAAGTAAGTAATGAAAAAAAGATATTTTAATCTATTTCTATTAATTAATTAGATAGTGTTTTAGAGGCTTAAAATGAAAATAAATACAATCTTTGGCATGGAATACACTAATATTTTTTAAAAGATTATTTTACTGCCTTTTGATGGAAAACCATTTTTAAATCTATATTTTGACAATTTTATAAGCTATGTTTGCCAAAATAAACTTATTATTTATGATTGGGACATCAAAATTTACTTTTTGTGAATTTTTGGTATTTTTCTGACAACGTTCATTTTTTAATGAATAGTGAAAAATACTGCATTTTATATCAAAACTGCTTTTTAATCTAATTTATTTATATGATTAGATTATATTTTGAATTGGTTTTAAAGTGAAATTAGAATATATTTTTACCATTTAATCCAATGGTGGTCGTTGTAATCAATTTCACTTTGAAATTGGACTTAAACTAATGTCAATCTTTTGATACTTATTGTTTCATAAAAACACGCTATTTGTCATGACAACGGGTATTATTTATTAAATTAATTAATGTAACATATATGATTTGAATTTTGTAAAATAGAAATCTTTTTTGAATTCAGAGTATCAAATATTGCTTAGGGTGAATTTTTGGTAATTTTATGAAAAACATTAATTTTTGATGAATAGTGAAACCACTAAGTGGTACTTATAAAAACTGATTTTTCGTTTAAATGAAAATTTACCACTTCTGTGTTTTGAATTTCAAAAATATGACATACATGGTTGTCATTAAGAAGTAAAATGTGGTTCAATGAGATTAAAATAATTTTTTGGTGAATAGTAACTCTTAAGTTCTTAATCGCGATTAGAGGTAATTAGTGTAGTTTAAGGTAAGAATAATGTTTTAATAAAATGAAATGACCTAGACACATGTCCTAACCTTATTGGATATGTCATGGACGACCAAGAAAATCCATGGGTCAACTTGGGGACCCCATGGAGCCACATTGGTTGAGAAATGACATAAATAACTTTTTATTTAATGTTAAAGTAAAAATGACACAAACATGAGTTATTTTACTAAAACAATTTTTAAATGGGGTTATACAAGTCAGATTTTTGACTATAAATATTCATTATAAATATAAAAAGATTTCCTACATCATATGAGTTTTTTTATAATTTTTAAACATTAAATAAATTAAATTATTTATGACATCATGATGATGCAGCGATGACCTCATTATTTAACGATTTAAATAAAATAGAATGATAATGTAAAATCTAAAACCTACACATGGAAAAAACCAATTGGATGAGTGGATTTAGAACCCTTATCACACTATACTATAATTATATCAATGTGGGTCCTTTTTAATCCGAAAATAATTTTAAAATAAAGTAACTTATCTTTACTTTCCAAGAGTGCCCCTCCTATGCTCTTATAAAAGGCCCCCACCTCTTCCTCCTTACCCACACTCCCAAACCCTTTGGCTCGGCCAAAACCTACCCATTTTGGCTCTCCAAATACCACTATTACTCCTTGAAGCCTCTCATTGGGCAGAATGTTTCCCAAGGAAGCCTTTGAGCTCAAGCCAATGGGAGTTACCTGATTTTAAGGTAATGTCTTCTTTTGAGTCCTTTTGTTTTATTTTGCTTCTCCAACACCCTAAACTCTTTTTATTATTTTCTTTTGTAACAACTAAAGTATACTAAATATACTAGGATGTTGTTATAAGAAGTATTCGAGCTACACTTACACACACCTACATCTAATGGTTAAAGAACATACTGTTTCCGTGGATGGCGAATTTATGCCTCCCGAAACGATGATTGTTCAACATTATTTTAACACCTTCAAAGGTGACCATTAAGATTTAACTATAGTTATATATGTTATATAATATGTTTCTGTTTTACTTAAGCTTTTGTATTTTTCATTTTGGGTATACCTTTATGGTTTCCATTATGGGTAAACGCGATATCTTCATATAAGGAAGTGCGGACTACCGCCCCCTTAAAGTGAGTTGATTCATTAAATACCATATGTGGGATGTATAAAGGATGGAACTATGATATTATATATGATATTATACTGGAATTATAATATACCTTTATATCATTATGATTCCATTCTATAAAATATGAAATAAAAATGAAAGTAGCGTTAATGCGTACGTACGGCTTACCGTCTCCATGAACGGTGCATTTCATTTCTTACCTCTAAATGTTATATAATATTATAAATGCATGCATGTACTGGATATATATGACATATATGATATCTACATCATGAATACCATTCTGGATATAATGTATATATATGAACAACTTGTAATTATAAAGGGTTTATTTTTGACTCAAGTACCAATGATCGTTAAAATGACCGTTATTAACATAAATAATTACATAGTGTTCATGACATGGTAATAAGTGATATAAAAGGAATAATGAACTTGAAAAAGGTTCTTAAGAAAGTATAAATTAACTCAAGTTTATTATTCAGGACATTAAAGAACGATCGATTCAAGTTGGACCCGAGGTATGGGACTTCATCTCAATCTCCTTTCATTGAGGCATATTCTGTTTTATACACAACCTTCTTTTATATGGTGTATAAACCCCTTTGACTTTTACGTTTATTCAAAAGGAATCTTTTTTATACTAAGCGTTTACTAAACGAAAAAGGGAATGTGTTTGTCGTACGTATGCGGCGACAACGACTTCTTCGCCGCCATGACCATTATTTGAGTTTCGGCTTCCTCTACAAGCCATACCTTTTTTTAAAAGAAAAATAAATACCATGTTTTACCTTTCTTTTATTTTGGTATTGAAAATGGTTTTCGTAATGTTTTTATATCAATGAGTTGTATTGATATCTTGTGATTGAAAGGTGGAAATGTTATGTTTCCTTTATGCATGTTTTATGTGATACAATTATGTTGAGGTTCTTGGGAATTATTATGAAGACGGGTGGTTCCGTGATAAACTAAGGGCAGGTGAGACCGATATAGCCCTCCAATGCATTGGGTAACGCGAAGGAGTGAAACGTTAAGTTTTCTCCGAAGATATTTAGGGAATATACTGTGATGGGTCTTCCAAACGTAACCAAGAGGGTTACTCCCTACGTAAGGATGTTATGAATGCCTCAAGTTACCTTTATGTCTTATAATTTCTATGATTTATTCATTATTTGATGAGGTATGTTAAAGTTCTTATGTTTTATGGGTAAAGTATGATCGCATTCTTATTTATATATGTACCCATGTTTCCTTTCCATACTTTTATATCCCTTACTGAGATTTTTATGCTCATCCCATGTTTTTTGAAATGTTTTCACAGGTCAAGGGAAAGGTACATGATATGATGATAGTGTCAAGGAAGTGTCAATAAATAATCCATGTTTTATTTTAAATATTTTTCCATTGATGGGAATGAAGAATACTATCTTTATGTAACCAATTTGTTTATATGTGGAATGTAATGCAAGTTTTATGATCTAATTTTCTAAAACTCTAAACCCGAAAAGATCCTCAATGTGTAATCTTGTAATAACTCAATATTAAGTAAGGTTTAAGGATGGGGCCTTATAGTTGATATCAAAGGTCGGTTTAGATAACTTTAGGAGTTAGAATTCTATTAAATGATTATCTAAAAATATATTTTTTGAAATGATATAGCATTTGAAGATTACCATGTTGCTTCATCTAAGACATGTTTGTTCAGAATGGTTTTCCGCAGAGGAAACAGGGAAGGAGTGCTAGGAAGGCATACAGAAGGAAATAACCTTCCGAATCAGCATCCTAAGATGGTCGGAATTGGAACTGAATAGTTTGTGGCAGTAATGGCGCAGTTGACTCACGCGATAAATTGTGGTGGTATCCATACACGAGATCAGCCAGATCAACCGCAGATGAACATGTTAGTGGTGGAACATTTAATGATGCAACATCCCCCATAATTCAGAGGATCATCTGACCGTGTGCTAGCTGAAGTGTGGATTAAAGCACTGGAGAAGATTTTCGATGTCATGGGGTGTTCAGACAATCAAAAGGTTTGTCTTGCTATTTACTGTTTGGAGGGTGAAGCAGATCAGTGGTGGACGATGGTTAAAAATATCATGGATGCTGATGAGATTGATGCTCTCGACTAGGATGAATTCAAAGGTATGTTTCTTGAGAAGTATTTTCCTAAGGCTGTTCAACTTAGGATGGAAAAGCAATTCTTGGAATTGAGGCAAGAGGATGACTCAGTGGCTACCTATGAAGAAAGGTTCACTCGATTGGCAAGGTATGCTCCAAATTTAATCCGAGACCTTGATAGTAAAATCAATCGTTTTTACTCAGGATTAAAGACAAAATATCGAAGGGCATTAGCTTCTCGTGAGTTTAAAAGTTATTAAAAGCTTGTTCGATGTGATGAGAAGGTGGAAATGGAGTTTGCCAATGATCAAGTGTTCTATAAGAACCAACAGAAGAAGAGACCGAGGTGGATGGAGAAAGGTAAGAATTCTTCAAAAAATTCTGATGGTAAGAAATCTAAGTTTCCAATTTGTGATAAATGTGGCAAGAGGCATGCTGGGGAATGTCTTCTAAATTCTGGAAAGTGCTACCGATGTGGTAAGATGGGACATAAGGCTCGTGATTGCACTGAAAAGGATCAAGGTGAAGGTAAAACCAAATTTGATTTACAGTTAGTGAAATGTTATAAGTGCAATGAGATGGGTCACTATGAAAACGAGTGTCCGACAAAGAGCTTGAGTGATGAGAAGGAAGTTAGACTACAAGCAGAAAGGGGTGGTGAAATCCTTTGCAACTACTTCAACAGATGTCGGGCCATCAAATGAAGTTGTATCAGGTACTTTGTTTGTTTTTTTAGATTATTCCAGTGTTTTGTTTGATTCGGGGTCTACACATTCTTTCATTTCTGAAAACGTTTCTAGTAAAATGGGAATACCATCTCAAGAAATGACTCCTGAACTTTTGGTAAAAACACCTGGGGGAAATGTTGAGGCAAAAAGAATTTATAAGAATCTTCATATCCTTATCTGTGGAAAGAACCTACTTCCAAACCTTATTGTTCTACCTCTAGTAGAGTTTGATGTTATCCTGAGTATGGATTGGCTCTCTTTTTACCATGCTAATATTGACTGTAGAGCTAAAGAAGTTTCTTTTCAGGAAGACTTTCAGTTTGTGTACAAGAATGAACACTTACTGTTGATAAATTATCAAGCGGCCAAGAAACTTGTAAAAGGTGGAAATGAATTTTACCTTGCACACATCGTTGAAAATAAAGGAACTGTCAAGATTAATGATGTGCCAGTGGTAAATGAGTATCCTGATGTTTTTCCTGATGAGTTGCCTGAAATAATACTAGATCGGGAAGTTGAGTTTACTGTTGACTTATTTCCTGATGCTAAGCCAATTTCAAAACCCCCTTATCGAATGGATCAAATTAAACTTTTAGAGTTGAAGGAACAATTGCAAGAATTATTAGATAAAGGTTTCATTCGACCTAGCACATCACCATGGGGTGATCCTAAATTATTTGTTAAAAAGAAAGATGGTTCAATGAGACTTTTCATTGATTATAGAGCCTTGAATAATATCACTGTTAAGAACAAATATCCTTTGCCTCATATCGACGATTTGTTTGATCAGCTCCAGGGAGCTTAGTTTTTTTCAAAGATTGACTTGAGATCGGGGTACCATCAGCTGAAGGTAAAGGAAGAAGATGTTCTGAAGACTACGTTCCGTACAAGATATGGAAATTATGAATTTGTAGTAATGCCTTTTGGGCTAACCAATGAACCTGCTGTATTCATGGACTTAATGAATAGAATTTTCCATGAGTTCATGGATAAGTTTGTGGTGGTTTTCATTGATGATATTTTGGTGTTTTCTAAAAGTAAAAAAGAGCATGAAAGACATTTAAGGGTTATCTTGCAAACCTTAAAAGAAAAGAAACTGTATGGAAAATTCAGAAAGTGTGAGTTTTGGTTGCAACAAATTTCTTTCCTTGGTCACATTGTTTCTAAAGATGGGATAACTATTGATCCTACAAAAACAAAAGTTGTGGAAGACAGGCTAAGACCCATAAATGTAACTGAGATTCGTAGCATCCTTGGTTTGGAAGGCTATTACCGAAGGTTTGTTAGAAATTTTTCACGGTTATATAGTCCAATGACTAAGCTAACTCGGAAGGGTGTAAAGTTTATCTGGACAAAAGAATGTGATGATTGTTTTCAGGAATTGAAAAGAAGATTGGTGAATGCTCCAGTTTTGGCACTACCTTCCCGGAATGGTGAGTTTGTTATATACACTGATTCTTCATTGAAAGGACTTGGTTGCATCCTAATGCAGAATGATCAGGTAATTTCTTATGATTCACGACAGTTGAAAACTCATGAGTTAAATTACCCTACACATGATTTGGAATTAGCTGTTGTTGTTTTCACTTTAAAAATTTGGAGGCATCATTTGTATGGAGTAAAGTGTGAAATATATACTGATCACAAAAGTTTAAAGTATATATTCAGTCAGAAAGAGTTAAACATGAGACATAGGAGATGGATGGAATTAATCAAGGATTATGAATGCACAATTCATTACCATCCGGGAAAAGAAAATAAAGTGGCTTATGCTTTGAGTCAAAAAAGTAATGCTTCATTAGCAATGTTGCGTTTGGAACGTGATCCTTTGGTTAAGGATTTGATGAAATTTGGCATAGAAGTTGTTGGTGCAGGAATTTCTTCTGTTTTGTTTCAGGTATCAGTGAGATCATCTCTATCAGATAGAATCAAGCAAGCACATAAGCAAGACAGTGAGTTGCAGAAAAAGGTAGAGCTGGTTCAGAAAGGCAAGTTGCCTAAATTCAACATTGATAATGATTTCATTTTGAGATTTGGGAAGAGATTGTGTGTGCCCTGTGATTCACAGTTGAAGATAGAGTTGTTATGTGAAGCTCATAGTTCTCCGTTTTCAGTTCATCCTAGCAGTACTAAGATGTACAGAGATCTGTGGGATTATTACTGGTGGGATGGAATGAAAAGAGATATTGCTGATTTTATTGTGAAGTGTTCGACATGTCAACAGGTTAAAGCAGAGCGGCAGTTACCGAATGGGATGATTCAGCCTTTACCAGTGCGAGAGTGGAAATGAGATAATATATCCATGGACTTTGTTGTGGGATTACCGAAGAAATCTAGAGGTAATAATGAAATCTGGGTTATTGTTGATCGCTTGAATAAATCTTCTCATTTCCTTACTATACGAGATACTTTTTCCCTAGATCAACTTTCTCATTTGTATCTTAAAGAGATAGTCAGGTTACATGGAGTTCCTCTCTCTATTGTATCTGATCGTGATCCCAGGTTCACTTCTAACTTTTGGAAAGGCCTTCAGAAGTCGTTGGGTACTGAATTAAATTTTTGTATAGCTTTTCATCCTCAATCAGATGGGCAGTCAGAACGAAAAATTCAGACATTGGAGGATATGCTACGTTCTTGCTCTATGGATTATCAGGGAAGTTGGGACCAACATATTTCTTTGGATGAATTTTCATATAATAACCGTTTTCATTCCAGTATACATATGGCACCATTTCAGGAATTATATGGGAAGCGGTGTCGAACTCCATATTTCTGGGATGAAGTGGGTGAAAGGAAGTTTATGGGACCAGAATTGGTAGAAGAGATGGCAGAAAAAGTTTAGCTGATTCAGAAGCACATGAGAACAGCTCAGAGCAGGCAGAAAAGTTATGCAGATAACCGGAGGAAGGATCTATCTTTCGAGGTAGGTGATCATGTTTTTCTCAAGGTGTCTCCTTCGAAAAGTGTGATGAGATTTGGTAAGAAAGGAAATCTGAGTCAAAGGATTATTGGACCATATAAAATTCTGGAGAGAGTTGGATCAGTTGCATACCGGGTGGATTTACCTCCGAGTTTATCTCAGGTACACAATGTTTTTCACGTTTCGATGTTGAGAAAGTATATGCCAGATCCATCTCATGTTTTGAGTCCAGAGGAAGTTTAGTTGGAAGAGAACCTATCTTATGAGGAACAACCGGTCCAGATTCTTGACCACAGGGAGCAAATGTTACGAAATAGGGTGATTAATCAGGTAAAGGTTTTTTGAAAAAACCACATGAAGGAAGAGGCAACATGGGAATCTGAAAATGCAATGAGGGATAAGTACCCCCATTTATTCGATAAGTAAATAAATTGCGGGGACACAATTTTATAAAGGGGGGAAGGATGTAACATCCCAAGTAAGTAATGAATAATAGATATTTTTATCTATTTCTATTAATTAATTAGATAGTGTTTTAGAGGCTTAAAATGAAAATAAATACAATCTTGAGCATGGAATACACTAATATTTTTTAAAAGATTGTTTTACTGCCTTTTGATGGAAAACCAATTTTAAATCTATCTTTTGACAATTTTATAAGCTATTTTTGTCAAAATAAATTTATTCTTTATGATTGGGACATGAAAATTTACTTTGTGTGAATTTTTGGTATTTTTTTGACAATGTTCATTTTTTAATGAATAGTGAAAAATACTGCATTTTACATCAAAACTGCTTTTTAATATAATATATTTATATAATTAGATTATATTTTGAATTGGTTTTAAAGTGAAATTAGAATATGTTTTTACCATTTAATCCAATGGTGGTCATTGGAATCAATTTCACTTTGAAATTGGACTTAAACTAATGTCAATCTTTTGATACTTATTGTTTCATAAAAACACGCTATTTGTCATTACAGCAGGAGTTATTTCTTAAATTAATTAATGTAACTTATATGATTTTAATTTTGTAAAATAGACATCATTTTTGAATTCGGAGTATCAAATATAGCTTAGGGTGAATTTTTGGTAATTTTCTGAAAAACTTCAATTTTTGATGAATAGTGAAACCACTAAGTGGTACTTAAAAAAACTGATTTTTCATTTAAATGAAATTTTACCACTTCTTTGTTTTGAATTTCAAAAATCTGACATACATGGTTGTCATTAAGAAGTAAAATGTGGTTCAATGAGATTAAATTTTTTTTTTGGTGAATAGTAACTCTTAAGTTCTTAATCGCGTTTAGAGGTAATTAGTGTAGATTAAGGTAAGAATAATTTTTTAATAAAATGAAATGACCTAGACACATGTCCTACCCTTATTGGATGTGTCATGGCCGACCAATAAAATCCATGGGTCAACTTGGGTACCCCATGGAGCCACTTTGGTTGGGAAATGACATAAATAACTTTTTATTTAATGTTAAAGTAAAAATGACACAAACATGAGTTATTTTACTAAAACAATTTTTACATGGGGTTATACAAGTCATATTTTTGACTATAAATATTCATTAGAAATATAAAAAGATTTACTACATCATAGGAGTTTTGTTATAATTTTAAGACATTAAATAAATTAAATTATTAATGACATCATGATGATGCAGCGATGACCTCATTATTTAACGATTTAAATAAAATGGAAAGATAATGTAAAATCTAAAACCTACACATGGCCAAAACCAATTGTATGGGTGGATTTAGAACCCTTATCACCTTATCATATAATTATATCAATGTGGGACCTTTTTAATCTGAAACTCATTTTAAAATAAAGTAACTTATCTTTACTTTCCAAGAGTGCCCCTCCTCTCCTCTTATAAAAGGCCCCCACCTCTACCTCCTTACCCACACTCCCAAGGCCTTTGTCTCGGCCAAACCCTGCCCATTTTGGCTCTCCAAAACCCTCTCTTACCCCTTAAATCCTCACTTTGGGCAGAAGTCTTCCCATGTAAGCCTTTGAGCTCAAGCCGAAGGGAGTTACCCGATTTTAAGGTAATGTCTTCTTTTGAGTCCTTTTGTTTTATTTTGCTTCTCCAACCCCCTAAAATCTTTTTATTAATTTATTTTGTAACAACTACAGTATCCTGAATATACTAGGATGTATTTATAAGAAGGATTCGAGCTACACTTACACACACCTACATCTAATGGTTAACGAACATACTGTTTCCGTGGATGGCGAATTTATGCCTCCCGAAACGATGATTGTTCAACATTATTTTATCACCTTCAAAGGTGGACATTAAGATGTCACTATATTTATATCTGATATATAATATGTTTATGTTTTCCTTAAGCTTCTGTATTTTTAGGTTTGGGTATACCTTTATGGTTTCCATTATGGGTAAACGCGATATCTTCATTTAAGGAAGTGCGGACTACCGCCCCCTTAAAGTGAGTTGATTCGTTAAATACCATATGTGGGACGTATAAAGGATGGAAATATGATATTATATATGATATTATACTGGAATTATAATATACCTTTATATCATTATGATTCCATTATATAAAATACGAAATAGAAATGAAAGTAGCGTTCATGCGTACGTACGGCTCACCGTCTCCATGAACGGTGCATTTCATTTCTTACCTCTAAATGTTATATAATATTATAAATTCATGCATGTACTGGATATATATGAAATATATGATATCTACATCATGAATACCATAATGGATATAATGGATACATGAAAAACTTGTAATTATAAGGGGTTTATTTTTTACTCAAGTACCAATGATCATTAAAATGACCATTATTAACTTAAATAATTACATAGTGTTCATGAAATGGTAATAAGTGATATAAAAGGAATTATGAACTTGAAAAAGGTTCTTGAGAAAGTAGAAATTAACTCAAATTTATTATTCAGGACATTAAAGAACGATCGAGTCAATTCGGACCTGAGGTATGGGACTTCGTCTCAATCTCCTTTCATTGAGGCATATTTTGTTTTATACACAACCTTCTTTTATACAGTGTATAAAACCCTTTTACTTTTATGTTTATTAAAAAGGAATCTTTTTTATACGAAGCGTTTACTAAACGAAAAAAAGGGAATGTTTCTGTCGTACGTATGCGGCGACAACGACTTCTCCGCCGCCGTGACCATTATTTGAGTTTCGGCTTCCTCTACAAGCCATACCTTTTTTTAAAAAAGAAAAATAAATACCATGTTTTAACTTTATTTTATTTTGGTATTGAAAATGGTTTTCATAATTTTTTTATACCAATGTGTTGTATTGATATCTTGTGATTGAAAGGTGGAAATGTTATTTTTCCTTTATGCATGTTTTATGTGATACGATTATGTTGAGGATCTTGGGAATTATTATGAAGATGGGTGGTTCCGTGATAAACTAAGGGCGGGTGAGCCCGATATAGCTCTCCAATGCATTGGGTAATGCGAAGGAGTGAAACGTTAAGGTTTCTCCGAAGAGATTTAGGGAATATACTGTGATGGGTATTCCAAACGTAACCAAGAGGGTTACTCCCTACTTAAGGATGTTATGAATGTCTCAAGTTACCTTTATGTCTTATGATTTCTATGATTTATTCATTATTTGATGAGATATGTTAAAGTGATTATGTTTTATGGGTAAAGTATGATCTCATTCTTATGTATATATGTACCCATGTTTCCTTTCCATATTTTTATATCCCTTACTGATCTTTTTATGCTCATCCCATGTTTTTTGAAATGTTTTTCACAGGTCAAGGGAATGGTACATGATATGATGATAGTGTCAAGGAAGTGTCAAAAAATAATCCATGTTTTATTTTAAATATGTTTCCATTGATGGGAATGAAGAATACTATCTTTATGTAACCACTTTGTTTATATGTGGAATGTAATGCAAGTTTTATGTTCTAATTATCTAAAACTCTAAACCCGAAAAGATCCTCAATGTGTAATATTGTAATAATTCAAGATTAAGTAAGGTTTAAGGCTGGGGCCTTATATCTATCTCATGAGATATAAAATCTTTACCCAATGCATTGGAGGGAGATATAGGTCCCACCCATCTCATAATGATACCATTCTTATGTGTGCCACAAAATCCTAAACCATACATCATAGCATAACCCATGTAATAAAAATGGGAATCTTAAACATCGTGACATCATAAAACAATTCATATAAGATAAAGGAGTTCGTAAAAATAATTCCATCACAACATAATCAAATAAATGTAATAATAGGGATAAAAATAGAACCCTTTATTATCTTATATGGAAAATAATTTTGTTAAAACACTTGAACTCCATTCTTGAGGAAAATATCCTTTCTACTTCAAAAACATTTTCATTTCTTAACATGTCATACAATTTTAAACAAAAAGAAGTTGATTAGAAATAAACTTGAAATCTTGTAAAGGACGCTTCTTGGAAATAATGTTTTAAAAATCCATTCATTCCGTATAAGTTAAAAAAACATTCTTCTCGTACTTTTTCCGGAAAAGTCAAAAAGTACCTCATACGAAAAACGACAAAAGATTCCTTTCATATCTTTTACTATAAACTCACCAAAGGGTAAAAACGGATTTAATAAATTGTAGGTGGATGGAAACAATATTAAATATTGAGGAAACGTGGATGTGGATGATAAAATACACCCCAGTAAATACCAAAGTATAAACAATCTCGAATAAATATGAGATTGTGATATTTCCCTTACCTTAGGTTATTTTTGCTTCGTAAGTGTCCGAACCTCCTGTATAATGATTTAAATAATGTTATTGACTTATTCCAGAATCATAATTATTTTTATGATATCATATATGGTCATATTATTAGCTTCTTAGTAGTAATATTTCATTGCTACTTCTTATTCGGGTGTTTATAACTTTTTGTTCTTATGCATGTTTTGTCGAATAAATTCTTATTCTTCTATTTAGGTTATAGATACCTCATTTAAAGAATTATATTAGTGTAATATATATCATATTCATTCATTAAATTCATTTATATAATCATTATGAAATGAAGATCATGTAGAATGAGTCACATCACATCGTGGAGACAGTATTCTGTACGTACGCACGAGTGATGATATCGTTTCTATGATCGTGGAATTGTATTGGAGTGTATGTATACTATTTCAGAATTAGTATCAATTTATAATAGTCATATATAGTCATTATTTACACCATTATACCCATCCAAGTAAGGTGGTGGTGGAAAATAGATTACACCACGGCGTGTAGACGGTATTCCGTACGTACGCACGCGCGGTGATTTATTTTTCCGTAGGATGGATAGATAGTGAAATAGGGTTGTTTCATAATTATAATAATATATAATTATATGAGTGATACTGATGTTATTACTTCATAATGAAACAACTAAAGAAGAAGAAGTGGAAGAAGAAATAAAGATGAAAGAATCGGTAACAGACATTACCTCTTATTTGAAGTGCTTCTTTGAGACCTTCTTTTAGGGCACTAAAATTGGACATTGAAGAAGACCAGGACCTCTAGGATGTCTCTAGGGAAGTGGAGAGGAGGAATTGGCAGGTTTTGGACGAGCTTGAAGGCTCAAAGTGGTTTGAGCAAGAGGGGGAGGAGGTGCCCTTTTATAATGGAGGAGAGGGGCACCTTTGGAATAACTAAAACTATTATTTTATTATAAAGTAAAATTCGGTTTTAAATAGCTCCAAATTGATATATTTCGAAGCTAAGGTGGGGATGGGTCTAAATACTCTCATCCAATAGAATTTAGACAAGTTTAGGTTCCTATTTTAACCTTATCATTTATATTTAACATTAAGTTAAATAATTTTACTTTTACCGTGTCTTCTTGTGTTCTTATACTATAAGGTTAATAAACTTACTATAAGCAGCCAAACGAACCCCAAGTTGTTTATTATTAATATATATAACCTTATATAAGTCATTTGGCCGATCCTTACATTTTTAGGAATAAAATAACAATTACTGATATAATATTTGTTTTAAAAACTATTTTATGTCAATTTTGATACTATTTAGTAATTGATTTGTGTGAAAATCATAACAGAATGATTAGTTCGAAAAAAGTTAATTAAATCAATACTAACATGTTATATTAACCTAAAAAATTAGTGGAAATCATAAAAAGTCTCAAATTACTTTTATTTTTGTGTTTATAACATCAATTATGTTAATATTTCATTAATAAGATAATTACTGCATCATGATTGTGTCATAAATAAATTAAATTATTTAATGTCTAAAAATTACAAATAAAATATCATTATGTAGTAAATCTTTTTATATTTCTAATTAATATTTATAGTCTAATTTATCATATGTATAACGTTATATTAAAAATTATTTACTTATTAAACATTGATTTTAACTATTTTAACCCTTTTTTAAATAAATTAATAATAAATGTCCTAATCTAATCCAAGTGGGCCTAAAAGGTCATATTTTATTCCTATGTTTGATTTTGGTCGAATTACACTTATCCAATAGAATTAGGACATGTTTTAGGGTAATAATAATAACATTTTTACCCTTAATTACCCTATTTACTTTTAACCGTGGTAAAAAAAGTAAAAAGTTACTATTCAGCAAAAAATAATTTTCATCTCATTGAACCACATTTTACTTACTTACATAAACCGTGTCTCTCGGATTTTCGAAATTCCACTCACAGAAGCGGTAAAATTAACTTTTATGAAAAATTCAGTTTTTTAACTTCCACTTAGTGGTTTCACTATTCATAAAAAATTGAAAGTTTTCAGAAAAATACCAAAATTTCACCCTATGCTAATTTTGATATTCTGAATCCAAAAAATGAAGTCCATTTTGAAAAATAAAATTTATAAAATTTTAAAAAGTGGTTATTACTATTCATAACGGATGGTTTTAATAATATTTTAATAGCATATCATTGTTTAGTGAAACTCGGTATTGCGTACGACGCAAGCTATCGAGGAAGGTCGCGATTTCGTGTAAAGCAAGCCAAGAAAGTGTTGTGTGTAGAAAAAGATTCCTTTGATGATTTATATAACATAAAAGTCTTGGGTGTTACATTCTACCCCTCTTAAAATGAATTTCACCCTCGAAATTCGTCACTTTGTAATAAACAGATGAGGATACCTCTCCCTCATTATATCCTCAAGATCACATGTAGCTTCTTCTAATTTGTGGTTCCTCCATCAAACTTTCACCAATCGAGTGGTCTTGCTTCGTAGGACTTTTTTGCTATGATCCAGAATATCAATCAGATGTTCTTCATAAGAAAGATCTTGCTCCAGCGGTACAACTTCTGAGCTAAGTATTTGTGAAGGATCATGTATGTACTTTCTCGAGAGAGATACATAGAACACATCTTGAACTTGAGAGAGATTCGGTGGAAGCGCCAATTGGTAAGCTACCTTCCCAACACGATCCAGTATTTCGACAGGGCCGATATATCTAGGGCTCAACTTCCCCTTCTTTCCAAATCTCATGAACCTCTTCCAAGGAGATATTCGTAAGAACACTTTATCCCCCACTTCAAACTCTAGGTCTTTTCATCGGTTGT